>DWRA01000938.1:0-19863 GCA_018250295.1 Spathilepia clonius | reverse complement strand
CGAGGCATTCCAACTTAGTCCTCAGGGGTAGCAACGCATATGTGGTCGACTTCAGTTGGGATTCTGGTCTTATCTGGAGTGGATCACAAATGTCTATGGCTGGCAGTTGCCACTTGCCATCAGGTGGACTGCATGCTCGTTTGCTACTCCATCATGTATATAAAAAAAAATTCTACTACATAATATACTGGATAGGCGTCGTAAAAGTCAACTCTTAGATAGTTAATGAAATATTTTTAGCAGTTTCATAATTAAACAGGTAGATTTGCAGCTATTTGGACATGAATGATTAAGGCGTTTCAGGCTACAGAACTGTCTCAGTGTCTGCCTGAATCTGTTTTTAGACAACCTACACCTATTTATATAGTATAGAACTCATTAAGTATTAATTAGACAGGTAAGTCGGAGGCGTACGGCGTCAGGAGGGTATATTCGGCGGCTTCCGGCGCTATTTGCGTAACCTCCTACAACTTATGCTATGCTACCGAGGTAGGTAAATGCAGATATTCTGGTAGAACCACCGCCTATATCTGTCTGAGGTATAGCAGAAAATTTGCGTTATTCTAAGCTACCGAAGTAATAGGCAGTGGTTTGGTCTGGTAGAACCACCGCCGCGCCTACATCTGTCTTAGATATAGTAGCTAGTTTGCGTCGATATGATCTATTCTAAAGGGTGTGGTTACTTGTATGCGGCGTTCTTACATCGTCAGTAGAGATCAAAATGTCGGTCGATCGTGTGTCCTGTCTTTTCTATTTTTTTAAAATGCTGCTCGTAAGACTGTCCAGTCAAAATCACTTAGCAGTTCTTTAGAAGTCGTTTGATATTTCTAATAAATTAATATGTGGGCACTTGTAATGGTGCATTTATATCTACAAACACCGTACGCGACAGACACGGATCGAGACAACGCAAAATCATATCTTTCTATGCAATATGTATGAACGTATTTATACCTTCACGACACAAGCCATGCTTGTTGGAATATTGTATAAAAAAAATATTATTTTGACACGACACGTTCAATGTCTGTAGATATTAATGGGGTCTTAGTAGATACCTACTATTAAATAGGCTCTTCATCTATAATTCTATTTCTAATTCTTCATTTATAATTCTAAACAAAATAATGATACCAATTATTTCGAATGCATGTAAGTACTTTAAACTCAATTCTTTGATGTAGCTTAAACCTATTAAAGATTTATAACGGCACCCATTACGCCATTCCATATGTATTTGCAATTCGAGCTCACTGGTTTATGTTTGAACATGGAAATACGCTCGACGCGTTTAATGGTTGGGCGGGTGAAGTAGTGGTAGTATTTCAGTTGTTTACTTACATACAATTGGGCCGTTCGGGGAGGGCCGGGAGTGGGGGGTTAGTGGTCGCCGCTTTCGTACAGACTACTGCGCAACTCGTTCGCTTTGCGCACTGCGTGAGGGGGAATGAAAAATCATTCAAACAGTGGGAACATTATCCTCGCTGAATCAATACGATTTAAAACTAAAAGGAATTTCGTGTGTCTGTAGCCGGGCGACGTTTGCTGGAACTATCTTCTATACATTTTTTATGTAGTCTGCAGATATATGTACCTGATTGAATCTGTGCCGTTTGAACGTAAACTCATTTAAAATCGATATATTTGAATTTTTAATATTTTAATACGTAATGATGCAAGTATGATATCACGTCGAAGCAATCGATATGAGTGCTTGGGAACTTTAGCATGACTTCGGCAAAGCCGTATGAAAAGTAGGTACGACGCGAAATGAATACTGAGGGCGTCACGCTCGCACTAGTCCCTACAGCGCCTGTACATGAACTTCTTAAAAATTCATGTAAATTACAGCATCGCTAAGTCGTTTAACTGCCAAAGTCTGATATTTGGAAAGTATCCTACTAGACAAGGAAGCTCATTTGCAATTATTAATAAATTGCGCAACATTTAAATTTTCATATACTGTTGTGTTTCATATATTGCGTGTATTGGGTAATGGTAAACTTTTGGCGAGAATGGAATTAATTCTGATGATGAGTATTACATACTTCATGTAACCCAGCGCATAACTGTTAGGTAAATTGTATCTGCTTAATAAAGGAATATGTTAGTACCTGAATGTCTATGACTTAAACGTATGAATGAAAGACTTTACTTAGAATCAAAGTAGTAGATTGTTGTCAGAAATCTGATATTCAATTATCAATTAGGTAAGAGCTAAAATCCTTGCTGTTCTTTATCAGTAAGTATACTAAGTATTAGTGTATTCAAAATATAATTAATTCCTGGGTAATAATAAAAGAAACAACAAAATTAATTTAACATATTCTTTATTCAGATGTAATGATTCCTACATTTTTACTTAACAATATTCATGAGCGTAACAGTGTATAGCGTGTACAATAAGCGAGATTTTAAAAGACAAGAATTTACTACCAATGTGTATTTACAATGATGTGTACTGAAATCTCTACATGAACACCATGACTAGCTTTTTCAAATTTTGCTCCCATTTCACAACCAAACGGACGGCGTTCAACTTTCTAACGTATCACGACTTTTTACAATTAAGATTAGATTAATAGAATACCCTAAATGTCATGATATCCTGCGAAAATATGGTTCTTCGTAGAGGTGCTACACTAGCAATTGAGGGAGCGGTGCTCTTATGTTTTTTATGGCGTTTATGCTTTTTTTGTCTTCTACTTCTTGTGAACCCTGAAAACAAACTTTGATTAGTTCTGTTCAGAGTTACAATAATATATGTCTAGATAAGAAAACTAAGATACGACTCTACGTATAAATAAATCTACTGTGATTGGGTTCAGCAAGTAAAATACACATTTTTTTGTTAATCAGTTATAATTTTACAAGTGTACATAGTAAAACTTAACTATAGGGGGAGGTAAATAAAATACTCTTTGTGCATATTTATTTATTAATGACTGTTCAGAAACGAATCCTGAGCCACGCCACTTGCAATAA
Organism: Spathilepia clonius; assembly: GCA_018250295.1. NCBI lineage: Eukaryota > Metazoa > Arthropoda > Insecta > Lepidoptera > Hesperiidae > Spathilepia > Spathilepia clonius. The sequence continues at coordinate 16,878 of DWRA01000938.1, read as the reverse complement.
GTTCAGCTGTAACATAATATTATTGTAATAAACTTAAAGGACATATGCATAGTCATTAAAACAATACTTCCCTAAATATTCCTGATATTGAACTATGCTTGTTCTCCTATACTAGCCGTTAACCCACCCTCGACCTGGAAATGAAAAATAACTTATTAATTTTTTAAAATAATAGTACTACGGAAAAGATTGGAAAGCAAAAAACAAACCTACTATAAAAACTAACATCAATAATTAATTACAATATCAAATAAATTACACAAGTAGATATAAGTATCGAAAGTCAGCGAGACCAGCACCAAACCCTGAAAAGAAAAAGTGTCACCACAAAAATCTTTACTAGACCTCTTGCCTAAACTACTAAACATTTAACGTTATAGACTACATATCTTTATTAGATAAAACTTCAAAAAATATATTAAAAAGGTCCAATAAAGACAATAATGCCACACGACTCACTTGCTGCACTGTTATTTGAGTTTAGATAAGTGTACGGGATAGTCTTAGGAAAACCGATGTGGAAGCTTTACTTTTCCCTTCAATATAAAAGATGTTCCAGTTTAAAATAAAAAAAATATTAATGGTGTTACAGGGGACAGAGTCGCGCATGGATAATGTAGTCGTAATGTAGCATTCGAATCGTGGACACTCAGACCTATATATGCAATAGTAAATCAGGCACTACTTAAAATAGACAACAAGATATAAAGTCCTAACTAAAATTACACAATATTAATTAAGTTTACAACAACATTTCTAAGTGAGATCACTTAAACGCTTTCTGTTTAATTACAAGTAGACGTGCACTTCCACATCTCCCTGTAGATATGCAGACAGTTAAAATCGAGGGAGTGAAGAGAATGCAGATAACACTAGAATGCTCTTGTTGCATTTATTCTTTACTTCTTCACCCTCTTGCTTGGTTTTTCTGACTTATCTTCATTCTTCTTTGTCTTGTCTCTTCCACTTCAAAGTCGATTGCATAAAACAGGAAGTCAACAAAGCTGGCTGTGATATGCGGAATAAATCCATTCCACAACCACTTTGTTGCCTCCCGGTCTTAACTCCGCAGCGAAGCGACGCACCTCTGCCCTCGGCGACTCCGTTGCCGCCGCCCGCTCATCAAAGCTGGCTGTGATATGTTATGTACGTCATATCACAACCACTTTGTGAGCGGCCAGCGGCAACCTTTCAACGGTGCCCCTGAAAACTCCATTCTTCACTCTTCTCTAACGCTGTACCATCGCACAGTCCGACTCGTCAAAAATGGCTGTGATATGATAAAGAAAACATTTCACAACCACTTTCACGAATGGACCATGTATGGAATCTTCGGATCGTTCGCTATACGCTATATTCAGACGCAGAAGTCTCCGTAAACCGACCACATCAAAGTGGCTGTGATATGAAGACGGGTGACATTTCACTGCCGCTTTGACAGGCTAGGCCCGAGAAATTCGTAGTGGCTTGATTCCAAATGACTACGAAGCTGCGATTGTGGCACGAAAGGACTGAATCGGTGGGAACAAATGGGGACGTGCTCATCAAAGCTGGCTGTGATAGTTACATAGTGACCTATAACAAACCGACTTTGATGGCAAGACCCACATCTTTATTTCCTGAAAATGTTCACGGAAGCAAAAACTCAGGATTAGATTAAAATAAATAAACAGTATATAATTGTAAATGAAATAGAATAAAATAATATTAGATACATAATAAAACATTTTTGGAACATATCAGTTACCTAACTCTCTCTTTCTACCGTCTTCAACACGAATTAATATTATAATATTAGTGAATGCAAATGTGTAATATTCACAATTTTTTTTAGTAAATATCCTATATGATATACAAATATTATAATGATGATGATGATACACGTAGATAATACTGAACTTTTGAAATAATTACCGCCGCGGGTTACTACATCGATGACATCGTTATCGAAACTGCCATTATCGTAAATTATTAAATATTTTTCTGCATACTCATAAAGTTTTGATTTACTTTAAGGCCGAAGAGTCTGGTACTTCAGCGCAGCAGTCAAGCAGTTACAATTAATGCAAGTAAAAGGCGATTATTAAAAATATTGAACGCGATTAATGGCGAATGTAACAGGAGTATACAAAATAAAGCCCGCATAACGTACACAGTCACAAACTCGTAGCGTGCCGGGTCGGCCCGCGGCAGGCGGCATGTCCAAGGGGCGGCAAAAGTTTAGAAATTTAATTTTTTTTTCGCCGATATATTTTTATGTTTATTAATTCGCGACGAAATATTTTTGTCTAACTATTCCTAAATTCAACTTCCGCCCCGGGCGGCTCGAACCTACGCTACGCCACTGCACAGTTAATTCAGCAATTAATCTTTCACGATGTTAGGCGCCGTTGTTTTAAAGTCGCGGTAAAAAAATGATAGTACTATTATTGAAAGCGAAAAACAGGAGTATTAGAGCTTCCACTAAGTAAATAAATTATTACAAGGAATATTTAAATTGTAAGTAGTCACAAAGTTGTGGCTAGCCGCTCGGACGTCTTGAGGTGTACTGTGGCCTGAGGACGCGCGCCCACCAGCTTTTATTGGAAATGTCTCACTGGCCGTGGGCCGAGAGGTCGCTCGCGACAACCCCCGCCTGGATGCGCGGAAAATTTTGCGCACCAGCCCAGATGAAAAACGCGACGCGTGATTTAGTTTTATATATGTATACCTATTGCACTTTACTTTCAGAGTCACGCTCTCTTACGGGTCATTGTAATGAAGTTTAAAAAATACTATCTTAAATTCCAGCCCTTTAGGTACTTGACTCTATGCATAGTAATATAACCGGTGTCATATAAAGAACTTTAATATAATTTTATTCCTAGAATACACATATCTGGCAGCTCAATATTAGGTACATATGTATATAAATTTATTGTGAGCCATTTTCAAGTATTTATTTCATATTAAAAAAAAAACAAACTACATTGTATTTGTTTTCGGCAGAAAGTACTTTGTACTTTGCCTTCCTCTGGTACCTTTAAAAGCTTTTCTTTAAAAATATCTTTCGACCTCTTAAAATAACAAATATTTTCATTCCACCTATTTTCGACGTTAAAAATGGGACCAACCCACCTACTCCCAAAAAAAATAATCCGGCGGCAATCGTATTTCACGATAATTAGTCAATACCTCCTACGTATTATTTATTAATATCATTTAAATTAACTCTATTTAGGTACCTTTTTCTTAAATTCGTTCCGTGGAGACGAAAAGCCCCTCAATAAATAAGCTGTAAGTAATTACGCGTCAAGAGGATAATGAAAGGCGGCTAATGGCAATGTATTAGATAATTTTGAGTAAATGTTATTTTTTTACACGAACACAGTTTACTCAGGAAGACAGGTAAACGACAGAAATTGCATTTCAAACTCATTAATATTTTTCATTAACCAATTTTTTCTTTGTTTCAATTTTTAATAAATCATTCCGTTCCTTTTATGCGTATCACGATTTACAAAAAAGACGTTTCCCGATTATATGAAGTTTACTTTTTGTAGTATTCGTTTGAAATTAAGTTGTTAGTACACAGATGTAAACGAGACGAGTTTGCTAGTACCCATGGTGGACAAATTCTTACTCGTAATGACTAGCAATTTCACTAGAAATTATAATTGTGAAACCGCATATCCAAAAACTAAATAAAGCAATCATCCAAATTATTACCGACGGGCAAAGGAGCATAAACATATAGACCGCACGTTTTCTTCAAGAAGTTGTCACAATACTTCAACTTGTTAATGTATAATTACTAACAATACACAAGTAGATACTGTACAAACTTCAGTAAATATCATTTTACAATCAATAATGAATACGCTCGCTTGGTAACGGCTACCAACTTTCATGGGAATCACCATACGCCGCAAAGGTTACCGCCTGTACCGGCAGCGACTCATAAGAAATTCACATAGGCCATATTTACGGTGAATTTAATCGATAGAACGTTTATTCGCCGGTGAAGCCTGAAGCACGTACCTAGGATTAGTTCGAAAACATACCCACTTCCCGGAAAATCCCAGACATTTAGTTTGTAACACGAACTATCGCAGGGGATTTACGAGTACAAATTCGTTTTAGAAATAACGTACAGTTTCTGATTAGAAATATTATAAAGCGTTGATTGATTTCGGATTAAACCTCAACGTTCGTACGTCTATGGTATCGTACGGTCTATGATTTATACGTTAATTAAAATTAACTTTGTGTTTCAGCTTTGGAATAGATTCTACCATACTGTTTCATCCATACGAGAAGTTTCGTAAAAATATCATAAAAGCGGTTTTAGTGTATCAACACAAAATTATAGGTAGTCAAAATTACTCCGCTATTTCAGTAGTTCTTTCTAACTCTTGAGAACTCATAAACGATATTTGTGATATTATAAATTTAATGTATTATGTCGGCCTCGAAAGTCACCACCCCTATTTACCCACGGATGTTGTAGGAGGCAACGAAGGTATAAAATGCAGACGGTCATCTGCATTTTACCTGCATAGGGGACGTTTATTAAATTACGTGGGAAGATTTTAACAATATTTTGTCCCCTTCTTCAATTAGAAAAAAGCGTAGTTAAAATAAACATAATTCAATTATTTTTTACTATGACTAGTTTTACTAGCGGCTAAACAAACAATCGCAATGTGTTATTCTATAGCATTCGAATAACCGCGATAAATATTATTGTTTAGGATTTAGTCATATTTCAGTAGAAACATGTTTTACATAATTTATGTTTACCCTCAAATTTACACTAATTCTTGCGAACAAATAACTGATATGAGTATGTATGTATGAGTATGAGCTCACACCTTCAAATGCTTTACGTAATTAACATGTGCTCTAAAAGTTGTCCATGTCGTACGCATGAGAAAACCGCTCTTGCTACTGAAGGCCTGAATACCTATTGTCCATTGGCGGATTCTAGATCTGATGGATATAATATAAATGAAATATAATCGAGAATTGCTAACACACGATTTATTGAACAATAGGCCCGGTTCGAGACCCTACTGTAATGTATACAGTGGGCATTAACTAAACAGTATTCGATAGCAATGCAACTGTTTAGTTCGAGGGAATGCTCCGGCACTACGGCATACAATACGCGCATTGTATCCGACGTCGGCAAGATCTCCCGACCACGGATTGCCGACGGAGGCATTCAGTGAATTCAGGCACAATACCTGCCGGATATCCTAATACAACTTCCGATATACAGAAGTGTATAACCAATGTTACAGTACCAACGACCTACAACGCACCGCCTACCCACAAACTACGCCTACACACGGCTTCTTTGTTGTGCCAATCAATTTGCGCAGAAAACCTTAGCTACAATTATATATACCTATCAAAGGGATCTGCTCAATAATTTTAAGAATTAATCAGTGCTGAAGAACGTGGAATATCAAATTAAAGTGAATCCGTATCACGGGAACGAATCAAACGTATTGACATCTTTAAAGCACGTACTTACGGCGGTTACAGAGGGGCCATTTTTCCGAATGTTTTATTACCCTCCCTTTAAAGTCGTTACAAATTACCAAACCGCCTCATTTACGATTTTATACCTTTCGCTTAATAATAAATATTTAATTTTATGACATTTAATTTTGAGTAATATCGTTTTAAAACTCGTAATATGGATAATAAAAAAGAAAAGTTAAATATGTACTTTATTTTATAGTCACGAGTAAATAATGAAAACAGAAAAAGAAAAAAATAATGATGCTTTCGCGAGATTTTCATTTTTACAAGAGTTGCCATAATTGTATATGGATCTAGTATTCCAGATGTCGAAGTGCACGCAATCGCAGCTTTGTACTCATGGTGCACATAATTAAAAAATAGATTAACAATATTTAATATAATATACATTTCCTGTAAGAAAGAAGTAAAAATTTATTCGTCCAACGTTATAAGTATATCCAATGAAACCTAACTATATAATTAAGTGTCTTTACAAGTAAAATGCCAAGAAACTACTAAATATTTCACACATATCTTATGGGATCCAATAACTAGATACAAAAGCAGCTTGTCAAATTACAATACAATCAGTATAAAGGTTGGCAATACATCTCTACAAATGGAAGCGAATACGTCACGAGGCAACAGTGCGAGAATGAGCTCTCCAGTGGTACTTTTCAATTCAAATTGCGCGGAATAATCGAGTGGTTTGAATAAAAAAGTAGACATAAAAAACAGTAAATCGAATGAATTGTGGTGCGGGTAGTATGAAATTTAAATTCAGCTCTAATTGCGTGGACGATATTAAATTAAAATTCACACATCGGTCGACCAGAGTAGTGAAGCGCGCGGATCGATAGCGGGTAATTTGGAAGCCGTATGCGCGCAGGCGGCTCCCGACCAATTTACATACGAAATGCACTTATGATTGCCGCGCACGTCCGTCAACAAACGCAATGGACAGCCTAAGGGTGCTTTTCCACCAGATGTACGCGACGTAGCTAGCTAAGCTCTGAATGTTTGTCCATTCCACCGATAGATTTGTTTGCTCGATTTTTATTCGATAAAAGTACTTTCGATCACAATCAAACAATCCTCTCGGCAGATTTAAGGCACGTCCGAAGCGTACTTGCCGAATACATTTCTGGTGTAAAAGTGTATGTATATCCCTAATGCGTCATTGTCTGCTGTCCAACGACCACTATAGATAATTCATAATTTGTGATAACTGCCAATTCATAAATTCTAACTTTGATAACATATTAATAATTATGACCATTTGAACGTAATCGCTTCCATTTTTCAAATAGTACGCACAATACATTACAAACTCAAAGCATAATCAATTACATCATGTAAATATAGAGGAAGTAAATCTGAAAAATACACAATTCATAGTTTCGACGATATAAAATCACACAATAAATATTATGAAAGAAGCAACGAAAATTTCAATACACATAGTCTTCATATGGTCTCATATTTATGTACAATGAGAATATATAATAGTAATAAAAGAAATATAAATTAATGATATTCGTAGCATATATACCATACAATTGTGAATAATCGTACTGACAACCGGGACATCATTATGTATTATTAATTTAATTGTAATTCAAAATGAAGATTTTTTCATTAATTTTATCGCAGTAGTCATGTTATAGTAACAAATTTACTATTGATCTAGTCCTACAGTGACAGTACAGGTTATTTGACCCGATGGTATAGTAAAAATATTATATAAGTCGATGTTTATTTTATTAATAGTAGATAACTGTAACCTTTGTCCTTTACTGAAAATTTATTGGAAATAATGGATCCGAAAAAGTGGAGTTTTAACCAAATTATAGTGATTCTATACTGACACGAACAAATACAGTATCACTGATAAATGGTCAAGATTTCGATCGTCAACGTCACGAATCCATTTGGGAGAAATATTAGAAAACGGCATTCTTGTATACGAGATTTGGCATAAGTACTTAAAGTTCGCCATTTAAAAAAATGAAATTTTATCGGGTGTAATAGAATATGAGTATTTCGATAGCCTAAGGAATTACCATCAAAAAGTATTAAGTGATGAAATGTTTTAAGTGATGCCTATACCTACTTTCATGTTCGAAGTCAGATCAACTCAAATATTAGAGTTTAAAAATGTAAAAAGGTTATTTTATTTACAGCCCCAATTTAATACTCAATCATTTCGAACTGTACCTACCAACGATCGAAATATAACAAAATCTAGTATGCATGTCTAGTACGTTGAAATTGTCTAATATCGATCTCTGATAGGCAAAGTTGGATAGATTGATTATTAAAGACGGGCGTCAGCGGATCATGAACGACAAATTAAATCAGATATCTCAGAAAATAGCGTCTCAAATCTTAAGATATTCTGTCATTGAAAACTTTTGATTGTTATCGCTTAGAATATCTATCGATTAAAACTTATTTTATCTGGCCGTTGAAACAGCGGGCATGTATCCCTATAGTTCGACTCTTCACATAGATATCACAGACACGTGCCCTGTCTATCAAAATTTTGTATATAAAAATATGATTTTGTCAGACAAGACGCATTTCATACTTGTGTCTATAAAAGGGGCCTTAAGCGAGTCGTCTGAACAAATCACTATTTTGAGTTGACGCATCAACACGAGCATGAATGTTAATAAACATTTTATTAATGTTATTTATTTTTAAGGCTCACAAGTGAACAGCAAAATTTTAACAAGAGACATTCCAATGCTACGGTTTTCACGGATCAAAGGTATAGTTGGAGTCACTAGAGGAATTGTGGATTATTGATAAATGATAGTGACAAACGATTTATTAAGGCCGCGAAAAATATCAACTTTGTAATTGTGTTCAGTCTTTTGACGAGACCGTAATAGTCACAGCTCCCAAATCCAATCTTCGTTATATTAATAGACGTTTCAATAAAATATCAGATTGTAGAAAGAATCTTCCAGAAAAAGTTCAAACGGGTCGTATAAAACGTGTGGTTATTTGACTGATAAAATTGTGCGATCTGAAGTAGCTCCAGTTCCACATGCTCCAGTATTACCTAAGCTAACATTAGGTATATAACAAACTTTGTATTAAAAAGATGTGTTATGGAGTATCTTTCGCCGCTTCTTCTCCAGAAACACTTTGCGAAGTGGTGTTAGATTATTGACGTTCAAAAATAATTCTGTAAAGGACCTACTTTAAATAAAATATTTTGGTTTTAAATTTAATGAATTTAATTCTTAATTAAATGCAATCCTAGGCCTAGTCGACATGAAGTAAGCATTAATATGCTTACTTACCTGGCTTGATAACTAGGCACATAATGTCATCTAAGACAAACTATAAAACATATTCTGTTCGACTGTTAATATTAGCAATTCCAGCATTTCCGCAAGCCTTAACCCAGTAAGAAATATGTAATTGTCGCGTAATATAAACTTTGGACAGAATGTCCCTAATTTATTTATATTATCTATTTACCCGTTACAGTCCTCAAAAGTCGTAATTAAACCCAAAGAAAAACTAAGCTGGATATTCCCGATATGTATCATAATTTTTTTTTCAATTTCAGTAAATCATATTTTATGTTTGATAAGGTACATGTTTCGAAAACATTACTTCTCTACTACAAAGTTTATAGATTGCCGTATATGTAATATATTTTCGTCTATGCGTTAATTTTATTTGAAAAGCTCTCTTTACAAATAAAATTAGGTTTAACTGACTAATAAGGAATAACGCTTTTATAGTGTTGACATATTAGTCTTTAAGGTAGACAATGAATGTTTAAGATTAATAATTATGCATAAATATTATATTTTGCATAAATTATGACCTTTAACTTCTTCGTACGTGCAATATTTGTAAAAATGTTCCTAAAGTTTTTGCTTCGCGTATACTATGAAGAATTACTACAACTGTTTAATTACGGGCTTAAATGTTTCATTATTCAGACCTGCATGTCTAGTCTATATATCAAGAATAGTCTATATAGAAACAATTAAACCCCAACTTAATTTAAATAATTTTATTTATAAAAAACTGCATTCAATTGGATACCAAGTTGTTTACATGTGGGTGCGCGTGTAGGTTTACATCTTAACGCATCCAAAAAGTATAAGTATCGAATACTTGAAGTAGAAACTAATTAAAGACAAATTTAAGTAAATTTTCGAAATATTTTTCGTTTTATCTCGTCTTTGTCTCAGAGCTTTTATTAAAATTGGGTTGTTCAAATTCATATAAAAATAAGAATAATGATTTAAATATAAAAATACCCCTAATTAAAAACATAGAATTTTAAATGGGAGTGAGGATGGCAGTTTAGTGACAGTATGAATACTGTAATTTTATTTATATTTACAACGCGCAATTTAGTAATTGGATATAAATTAAAATTATCCAATTAATTATGTAAAATGCGTAAAAAACTAATGTATATATATTGAAAAAATCGTAATTATATGTATGTGATTTTAAAATACTTTTAAGACTATTATTCTCATGATACCTTAGACTGACCGCCCATTGACCATCGGTTCCGATTGTACAGGCAGTTGGCGCAGTTTAGCGATTAAATAGTGGTCAATGCAACTTGTTAACATCTAAACTGGGCAACAGTGCGTCTATATAGTAGGTTGAGAAACCTCATTTATGCAGACTTGTAGTCGATCGACTACTAATAGTTTTTTTTTTGTTTAATAAATTCATACATTTATCGATCGTCAATTGCCCAAAGAACATAACGGAAGGCCGAGCGGCAGGGGCTTAAGAGTTGCTTAAGCTCAATAGCTTAAGCGAAAAGATTGTGTCCTACACAATAATCGTTTAGGACATATAATAACATATTTTAGATCTGACGTGCTAAAATGAGATTGTAGATTGAACCGTAAGTTATAGAAATGTACTCGATTTTTCATGAAAGTACCTATTTCGTGCGAACCAAAACCTCATATACAAGAAATATGCAAGAATTTGGTTTAATACAGCATCAAAATATTTCAAAATTATACTTGTCTGTAGTCTGATTGAACTAAAAACTTTCTATGCAATCATATACATGGCGATCACGAGCGTTTGTTAGGAACTTTAAAATGTATACCTTTTTACAAGATCAAGTATCAAAAAATGCATGCAATCCACCTGATGGCTAGCAGTCATTGCCATCCATGGACATCGGTAACTTTTTAAACATAATTTTTATGAATATAACAACATTACTAAGACTCCCTCCTACATGACATTTCGAATTGAATGGAGTCGTCAATTTCATAAATGATTTTAATTACAAAAACTATCGAATCACATTCGTTGTTACGGTCCAATTTCCATAAATATCGAAGACAAATTTTGGTTGATTCAATGATGTTAATCATACCTTCATCGGTCATATATTATTTTAAAATATATTAATGTCAATGTATTTATTTTATTTTTATTATTTCAATAATCGTAAGCATGAAACTAACCACAAACATTTATTGGCAAATTCATCGAAATTCAGTATCGTAATTGAGAGCCCATTATCCGATAAAGACCTAGTTTACCCTTTTGTAACAGTAAAAGGATAATTATGCCAATTTGTCGGCCGCTGAGCGGTGTATAGAATTGAGCTAATACCTAAACGCCGCCGTTTTACTAAACACATAATAGTATGATTGGTACAGATATAAAACATCCAATAGATTATGTTGATGGTCGAATGTGTTTAAATCTTTCAAATATGCACGTGAGATTAATAATGAACTCTAGAAATAGACGAGTAGATGTTATGTAACACTAAATAGAAATCGCCTCAGTCTACATGTTTTAAATGTAACTGGCTATAGAAAAAGAAAAAACAAATCTCGCCTTGGGAACATTAGCACACACCCCGGCAACCACCCCGCGCTCGACAAATGTGGCGAGTGGAGGGACATTCAGCATGGCAACAGAGATTTTAGTAAATCGGATATATTCAGACTAAAATGTATATATAAGTCCATAGTGAATCAAAAGATAAAATATTTCATGATTTTTGTATAATTAAATCCAGATAAATGTTATATCTCTAGGAATATATTCCCACGCTTGGACACGTTATAAATACGCTTAATAAGAAAGATAAAGGAAAAGTCACTGCCCGTAGCAGTACTAATGAGTTCCATCACTTCAATGATTACTTATTTCCATCTACATAAATAAATGAAGACTGGGAAATAAATATGAATCTTTTATGAACCCATTTGTTTGATTTTTCCTCTAACTATATATCTGAATTTGAATCTCTGAATTTCTCAGATAGTGGTAAAAAGTTACTACTATGGGTGGACTAATACATATTTATTTATATAACTATTATACCTGAAGTGATAAATAATAACATTCATTTAACTTGAAGGACTTTTGTCGTAATTAATATTTGATTATTATCCGCAAAAACATTTGTATAATTGTGATTAAATCGTATTTTTAAAGTTTTTAAAGTTAGTATTATCAAATGACGATAAGAATTTATAACGGAATATTATAACTAATGCTGCTTTTATTACATTTCCAAAAGATTGCAACAAATATTAAGTTTCAAAAAAAGAAGTCATCATACATATTGCAAGCTTTGTATTATTTTGTAAATATATACAAGTATTTGATGTAAGATATAGTTGTATATTAAAATCGTATTTCACACGAAACATTCAGTGTCGCTCATTGCTTCTTTCATTTTAAAATACAAATCTCTAAAGTGATTCCACTACATATTATAAGTACAATAATATTTGCAATAAGTACCATATAATACAATATCACATAGCGTGTAAACCAAAAAATCAAAACATATTTACCTAGCAGTACGTTATCTAATATAAATATATATTAATTCCGACATACATATTAAATATAATAAATAACAATATATCGTGAGGTGGAGGAGTCTTCGTGGCTTCGTGGGCAGAAGTTACAGCTCGATCCACATGAAAGACAAGGTAGTGAGAATTTGATGTGCGGGACATCTCACTACCCATGTCTTTCACGCGGAATAGAGCTTTCGAAGTTGTTAGCTTCTTACTCGAAAGCCGACTGTAAATTGGCCGCCTGTACTGAAATTTTCCTGTTCACAAATGCATATTTCAAGAAAGGCATTTTTCTATGCAAGTTATTTACAATAATTAAATAGGATTTTTTTAGTTCGTTACGAATCATAATTATCAATATTCTAATTTCAATATCAACAAATATATTGTTTCACTATAAAACTGCACAAAAGAATACCCGTCTCTTTTGAAATTCGAAATGTAATTTGACAAGTGTAAATTAATTGCGTCGTTTGTTTATGTTTATTTATTTATAAATAAGTTTCTTGGCCTCGAACTTGCATCGGCGAATACTTTATCATAGAGCGCCACTATCGGCGGCGTGGTCGTGAATGGTTATGTATGTTTACTATTAAAACCTACACGACGTAACGTAACTCCGTGTCGTAACGAAATGTGTTTGTAAACACCTTTATCAAAGCGTGGAACACAATGTTTAACCGGTGACATATCTAACCTAGCATAACCGTACGATATTCCTGACAGATTAATACGAGTTGTGCCCTCAACAATAACGTGTGCCTTATTTATTAAGAAATCGGCCACCATTATTATATGTAATGAGATTTTTTTTTAAATATTTCAGCAGTTATTAGTTAGCAGTAGTTAGTTAGGCAGGTAGTAAGTTTATGTTATATTTACATCGATTCAAACAGTTAATGAGTTAGTAAAATGTTTTAAGAAGCACTCTTAAGCAGCTAATTAGATTACCCAACGACAAAAATATCTTATGCTTTAATTTCCTACGGATGTTATTTACACGAGTCGAGGTTATTTTCGCCAGAAATACCAGTGGGTAGAACCAGTGAATTTTTTGTCTGTTTATTTAATTCCGATCCCCATTTAAAATCTAATTAACTTGTAGGTCTTCACTTTTCCTAAGATCACTTAATATTATTATATAATCAAATGATACAAATTTATGATTCGTGAGCGAATCCTTCTCATTTTTAAATTAATACCTATTTATTATTCCCTACGATTTACGTCATCTCGAAATGATTGGTAACTTCTAAAAAACATGATTGCCCCAGTTATAAGGGAAAGGAAGGTAAAACGAACCATGTAGGCGAAACGGTCCACGTTGATAATTTAGAGACTTTAAGTGCCATCTCTGAAGGCGTTCAGTCTAAATGTAGGCCACCGTGTCCCCCTCCCAGTCAGTATACTCAACGCCCCCAACCACACATGAACTATTTTACTAAGTTAAGTACGTTTTTTTATCTTTTGAACAAAATTTATTGGATTTTAATTGACCTATACTTAAGTTTGGTTTACACTGTGTTCTGGTATGACAGAACTGAACGAATTTCAAGTCATTTATGTAGACTATACTGCACCGCTACGATATCATAACAATTAAAATAGGTATTAATTTTGCTTTATAAGCAAACGGACTGAATTACCATCAATACGGTGGCAGAGGTAATAATTTATTTATCTATAAATACATTTACTTTTGCTTTTAGATAGTTGATCACAAAAAACAGTACAACATCCACATAAACTTCTACGAATACTGCAATAAAAATATGGTAACTAGTAATGCACATTGTCTTGAACCTAACGTAATACCAGTATCAATGCCAGCGAATACAATATCCAAAATCCATATACTTGTAGTATCGTCATTTATGGACACATTTCGCTCGGGCGTGGCATGGGCATTATATGAAAAAGCTAATGAGGTAGGTAGCTATTTGTCTGTGAAAAATGTTCTCCCTAAATATCGTTTTCCCTCCAATAAATCTCTGTTTTATCTCACATACGAAGACGAAACGGACCACTGGACACTGGAGACTGAAGACAAATCATGTCTTATCAATCTTAACCAGATTTTTCATTTTTTAATTTAAACTAAATGTTGTTGGTTAGTTTGATTCCAATATTTTCCTAATAAAATCTACACATAATCCGTTTTTTATTTATCTTAAGATACCTGTTTTGCCTTCCATTCCCCTACATAACATTTTCTAACTATTCAATTATACAGGAACTAAAATGAATCAATACCTAAAAACAATTTATAAACCCGATTATTGTTTGTAACTTGATTAACAACTTTAAACCGACGTTAAAAATAAACATAATTTTGAATTACATGAAAAGGAGAAAAGTGGTATTGAGGCCCTGATTATATCTTTTTACGAGCATTTACGTAACTTTTAGTTAGTATCTGCAAGTTAAATCTTGCAACTGAACTTCAAACCAGATTGATCCACCCGATTGATATAAAATTTTGCATACACGTTTGCTTTGGATGACAGTGCATCAATAGCTTAGTGACGAGTATTCAAATCCAAAATGGTGGACGCCACAAAATGGCGGACTGATTATTTTTTATGTATACCCATAGTATATAGATTTTAAATGATTTTTTTTAGGAGATTTCAAGATACAAAATGTCGCAACAAAAACTTGTTTCATCTTAAGTTTATTATTATTAAAGACGTTAAAGTGTTGCGGTACGGCACTAAACAAGACACTTTGGCCTATTAGTATTTGGTCTTGGTATTGTTATATGATATTTAGTATTTTATACTGGATCCATTTTATTAATATTTTTTAACAAACAATAGCAATTATTAACCATTGATATTGATAATGAAAAATAAGTAGGAGACGACCCCGCTTATTTTCTTGTCAGATCTTATCAGTTAAGGTTACGACCTTAGGACGACCTTAGGACCTTAGGAGGAGGAAGGTTAGGACTACGGTCCTATCGGGTACTTCATTAAAATAAATAAATAATTCCCACTGAATAAATAAATTGGTCACAAGGTATGAACTGTTTTCTAATCTAGTGGAAAACGAGGAGATTCTCTATCGATATGTTTTTGTTTTTGGGGATGCTTCTAAGGCTAAGATAACGTTTTATTAGTTTTACTTAGTCGTTATTAAATGTAAATGATATTTGAATGCAACGTAACTTTATCATATATCATCCACAGTAGAGGCATATACGAGTATATTTATATTGAGAGGGCTAGTGACTGATCCAATAACGCGAAGCTGGCTGCGATAAACAGCCTGGGAACGCGCACATTCTTCGCGGGGCGACGGTTTTATAACTATATACGATATAGTAACTTCGATAATATTATGACAAGCTCAGCAATGCGGATAAAAATGTGTTCGTAGTACCGGGCTTTTGAGCATTTATTAAATCAATGAATACTTAGTTGATGTATTTTTTTACGTCGACAGTCTTACTAGAAAATATCCATATTTAGATCACACTTAAATAATAAAGAGTTTTTTATCTTTGTATTTATGTTTAATTTTTAATAATATCTATGAAAAAAGTGCGTGTCAGTGATTCGAATCTCAGACTTCCCTGTTTTGGGGCCTTGAGATGCCGGGTTTGTCTATACATTAGGCTATCACTGGAATAAATTAATAATTCGAACATACATCTGTTTTAATATATGCTACTATTATTTATTGTAAGATAAGAAATATAATAAAAATCCCATATAATATTGATCAAGTATATCGTAATCGTGCACTGAAGGTTTTTTGCCAATAATAAAAAATTAATTTGTTCACATTTTTTTTTGCATTCGGGATCATTCCCGCGACTTTGGAGTTGCGTACCTAACGAGATTTAGTATTTGTGACTTTACTAAAAATGTTATAAATAGAATTAAACCTAATTTACCATTAAAATTAGCTTTTTAAGATAGAACCTAAACAAAAAAAAAAACGTTGAAAATGACATCTTCTATAGGTTCTGCCTTCACTTTTCAATTTTTTGTTCAATTAGGGTGTTCGTTTTGATAATACTTATCTATTTTGTGAAAATATTAAAGGTGGGGCAGGCCGGATAGGGTTCGCAGCTTTTTATTAATACAACCCTGTTGCATTCTACGGAACCCCAAAAAGATAACGAAACGGTATTATTTTTAAGGATCATATGTCAGGCAAATGCCTCAAATTCAGAGTGGTCAAAAATTACTAATGGACAATAATCCTTTTTTACAGCCAGTTGATGCACGAAAATCGTGGTCGTAGCCAGGGGGTGATATTAGGGGGATGAAACCCCTGAAATCTCTAAATGTTAAGCAAATGGATTGTGATTATTACAGCTGTAGTTAAAAAATGAGTTTTTCGTTCAAACTAACTCAGAAAACGTTTCTTGTGCTCTTGCATGTGGGTCAACGGAAACAAAACTCTTCAAGATTTTTCAACCCTTTTCGAAATAAAATTCTGGCTACAACGAAATTCATTATTTAAGACACAGTATGGGTTGGCAAGAACCGTGTTGAAGTGTTTTTAT
>DWRA01000937.1:0-19886 GCA_018250295.1 Spathilepia clonius | reverse complement strand
CAGTGTTGCCATTCGGAATTGGACGGACG
The DNA here is from genome assembly GCA_018250295.1 of Spathilepia clonius. Taxonomy (NCBI): domain Eukaryota; kingdom Metazoa; phylum Arthropoda; class Insecta; order Lepidoptera; family Hesperiidae; genus Spathilepia; species Spathilepia clonius. The sequence goes on along the minus strand of DWRA01000937.1, from coordinate 19,857 downwards.
CAATCAGAGCGTGGGCATTATACTTTTACATATGTGTGAGTATAAAGCAAGGCCACTACTGTCTAATGTCATTGGATATGATACCACTGTATGTTATCACAGGATTTATCATTATTCAAAATAATTCGGCAGTCAACGTTTGTCTCAGTGCGTAATAATCCTAGCACCATGTGTGTTTTGCAGGTGGGTGGTTAAAATTAGGGTTGAACAATCTTGGTGCATCAGTAATTTAAGTCCAAATAATAGAGAATTAAAAACAGAACATATTTTTTAATAAATGTCCTTTACGTAATGTGTAAAAAGTAATGAAGAAATTTACTTATTTATAATGATATACAGGAAATAAAAAGCAAAATGTTAAGTTGAAAAATTTGAATAATCGCAATATAAAATATTCTTACGATGGAAATGTACGATACTGAAATTAATAAGGAAAGAAATTACTTTTGAAAGAAAATTATATTTAAACACGAAAGAGATTTTGGTCATCCATAAATCGGTGCTAAGAAAGTTATCACGAGTACGCGTATTATAATATATAACCCTAGTGTACATGACACACGACATGATTCAACATCACAATGGAGATGTGGGTTTTGCCTAACTGGGGCGTAGGTGTGCGCGCGGCCTTGGGAACCCGTGGGCGGCTGACATTCGATACCTCGTGTTCCAGTTCCTCCCTTGATCGGATATTGACAACTGGTTAACGGATCGCTGGACAGACCCATGTGTAAATTTAGCGTTCACTAAGCAGTCAACTGAAATCACCTTAAGTACCTTAAGACCTTTGAGTCAAACGAAAAGATATAAGGTAATATAATTGATGAAAATAATTTGTTTTCTCTAAAAAACGAAAATGCCGGTTAAATCGGTTTGGTTCTACATAGATTAGACAAGGATACGAGACTACTTAAGGGGTTCCAAAGCGGCGGAATTCAGTAATTTTCTAAATTCTAATATAAGATTTGTTAAAAAAGACAGATGAGGTGAAAATATTGATGAGATCAAAATTAACATAATTATATCGGTCTAGTGAAAGCTGACAGAAACCTAGAGTAATGTGTTCCGAAACAGACATCAGAAGCAATCGCTCACGAGACTAACACCGCAGCCGATATCCAATAAGACGCGATTGTGGTTGACGACGTCACGACGTCACGAGGAATGACCGCGACGATGCAGCAAGGTGACAAGGCGTCGTAATGCGACACCGCAGCCGACCGCAAGGACGGGGAGAGCGTTGTACATTCCTCGTAGATTTACTTACGTGGCATTTCAACTAGGCTTAGAAAAGAACTATTTATAAAATATCTAGTCTTACATTACTTTGCTAATAATGTCTGTAGTACAAAGTTTATTCCAAAGCAATTCCCGTCATTTCCACATCTTAAATTTCATGCTATATTTGATGAAAATGGATTTGTTTTGGAATATAAAATTTATTAAATAATATATAATACAACAGTCAGGATTCTCAATACATCTAAGAAAAAACAGAAAGATAAGAGAAATGAATCTTCTAAGACAGAATGAAGGAACTTCGGTAAACGATGACTTGCTAGTAGCTACACTACATTGTGACGCCTTCATTACGAGAATATTGTCATTATTTAAATCGATCGAATTCATTGAAAATGTAAAGCAGTAGGAAATAAAAAACAATTATAAGTATGATAGTATTCTATGATGCGAAGACGATACGTACAAAAGCGTACGTGTAGCAGCGAACTACAAGAGTAGTAACGCGATCTTGCACCCGGCTAAACCACTAGGTCGGGAAGTTTAAGCGATGCATTCGTTTTGGTTCTAACACAATTGTTATAAATTTTTTTTGCGTTTTAATACGTTGGAAGGTAAAACATATGTAAATTATTAATCTTATCTATAAACAACTGATATTTCGGTACTTTGCCCTCTTGATATGGTGCGTAGACATTGGTTAATAATACAGGTAGGTAACACAATCATATAAAAATAAAACTTAATGTTATATAATGTTTCCCATATGTATGCATTCCACATACGAGTCAACGAACTGAGATATACGCGTTAGTGGTTTATGATAATTAAGTTTACTTTGAGCTGCCAAGAGAAAACTAGAACATGAAGTATTCTATAAGGAATTGGCACCAAGCGGAATGTAATGTGCAATTTGAGTAGAGAAAATCCTTTAACTCTATTCATAATTGCTTGGGGTCCGAGGCCATTCAATACAGAGTATTGGCGTTTAGCCAAAACAATACGCATTATGATGAGGGTTTTATGGCAGTTAAGTTATTAACGACGTTGTTTAGTACCGTGGTGTATTAAGTCAGCATTTATCTTGAGGAGTGAAAGCTATAAACATAGTTTGGCTGGACGAAGCAATCATTTGCAAATAACAAGTACCTTATAATGTGCAATTGCTTTTTCGTGCGGCTTTAATTAACCTTGATGTTGTGCAGTATATTTTTCGGATTCTCAAGTGCCAATAAACTTTATGGTCCATTATCTAGGATCGGCTGTTAACCTTGTTTTTTATTGCACAAATTGTGTTAGATCTTCGATTGATTCGAAGTGACACATCCACACCAAAAAATGTAATTTTCTTCAGTAACTTATCTGCTTTGTTACTGCAACTGCGCTGTTAATTTATCCGCAACTGTATAATTAAAAAGCCAAATACCATAGCATATTGATTTTCACTATTTCGCTGATCAGATAATTTATTAATCACGGTACGGCAAACAATTGGACCGTGCAAAATTTACATAACGACATCGGATTAATTGTAAACAAAAAACCGCGTGGGCACTTAGTGACTGTTCTTCCGTAAAATTGAAGTTCAAAATTCAAAATCAATGTCATCTGTTTTTTTCGCCCGTTGCGTCACCGCTGCGAGAGTTGGTTCGCCGACAGCCGTCCGATGCCGACTGCTTGCTAACTGTTGCGTAACGTTTATATTGTTAGTTTATTCCACCGTATTATTTATTTCAGTATAATTGGAGTAATATATGTATATAAGTTACAGTTCATAAAAAATTTGGACGAATGGGATGATCATTTAATGCATCCTGATCCTTTTTTACATTAACTACGCCTACTTACTTTGATGTTACAGCTGATGTGGATTATATAAATTATTTTAGAATATTCCATCTCGACATAGTTATTTAGCTACATAATCGTACTAATTACGTAGACAATAACATCCTTTACTAATATTTTAATGCATCTTTTCCTATCAGTTATAAGTTTGGTAAATATTGATTTTTAGATAAACAAATGGTTAAAATTGGTTATTACCAACGGGCGTAAGTAGGCATAGTTTAAAATACACTTTATTTTTGATCAAGTTGTTTATGTCTGTTTTGTCAAGAGAATACTTAGTAGTGCGGTGCTGACAAGTCAAGCGTAAGCCGCCACCGCTTTTTGTTAGTCTCCCAGTTAAATCTTCCGTGAAATTTCGATGGTGTTGTGTTTGGTGCGTGCTCAAATTCCGTGTCGTTTTAGAAGTTTAGTGGCGATATCGACGCGGGAGATCGACTTATGTTATCTAAGAAATAAAAGTTTGTTAGTCTGAAATGATGTAATAATATATATGGGCTATTTTTTCCTATGTTGCATTAATAATAAATCATTGTTTAGGAAACGATTATAGTTTATTAACGTTTTGCATTAAATTTCAATATCGTTAATCTAGATTCGATACATAGCTGCAACTGCATTTCTCACGGAAGATGTACCGCCAAATAAATCTATAACAAAGTGGAACGCGTTCGTGTTATCTTCCGACTCCGTTATATCTTCAAATTCCGGTGAATCCGTCGGTATAATTTATCTAGACGTTGTCAGGATTTCGTGTTTCGGGTTAATTATGTATTTTAAATGTCTGATAGCCTCAACCAACACCAACTATTATTCCCGTTCCATTTGTGTTACTTTCCATTGAAGTGGCAATGAGTAGTGATGCTGAGCTAACGGTCCATCGTTTTGTTTCTGAGATGAATCGCGGCTCGCCGACGCCTTCTTCGGGCCCTTAATATTATAATGAGTGCACTCGCCGACGGTGACCGCAATTACAGTTAGCTTTTGCTCTTTTTAATTCGTTTGGTCACCACTATTTAGACAGTAATTTAAAGAGGTATTAAGTGTTTGAAAGTGGTGGAACTCTTCGTGGTTCCACTCCGGAAGCGCCACCGCCACAGCTTTTTCTGCCTTAGGATAGTAGTTTTAAGCCCTAGTACATTTTGGTTTTAAGGGTACGAGAAACATACTTATCCGAGGCCTTCCAATTTAGTCTTCAGCTGTAGCAACACACCTGTGACTGACCTTAGGTAGGATGCTAATTTTGTCTGAGGTTGGTTACAGTTGTACTACATGGGCGATGGTTGCCACTTACCGTCAGTGTCGACCAAATTTGCGCTATAACCAATTGAAATTTGTTAAACCAAATTATTAAAGTTAAGTTTGCGTTCTTTCAAAATGTGTCAGTTAAATAACAGACACATCCTTATTTTCATACAACAACTTTCTAGCTTAACAATAAATATCTACAAAATCCGTTAATAACGATAGTGGCCGATTCATGTAGTCATTTGGACAGTTACCTCAACAATGGGTAATGGAGTTGCCGAATAACCGCGTCGTCAGGGTCCGTTGATAAGTCGTTCGTCCGTAATTACGAAACAGCCGCTGCTGTAACGAGCGACCGTTTCAATGTCAATGTCGCAGTTAACTTGCCGTTGCGTTGCTACGAGTGAGACACTTTTTGGAGAACGCTTGTGTTTATCAGCTCAATCATTTGAGCCTTTTTAGTTTATGTAAATCTGCATAATTTTATCTGCTTTACATCTTTTTGCGTGACGTTTATCGTTTATTTTCATTATAATTATTGTTATTTTTGCACTAAACATTTTGAATTTTACGTACGTATTTATTACGAGACGTACAAACAATGACAGCAACTAAAGAAGCATATTCCATCTTCCATTGATTATCTATAAATTAAACTATGTTGTTTGTTAAATTACGCTGTCGCTAAAATTTGGCGGACAAAAAATAAACTCAAACTGCATTTAACGTTCAGTGCGCTGAAAGCTCGAGCGAGCTTCCATAGCGTCAGTGAAATGTAATTAGCTAAAATTACTTTGCGCACAGTTCGCTATTTACTTGCAAGCGATTTTGTTTTCAAAACATCTTCTAGACTTCCTTCGCTTTCTCCGTAACTTTCTCAACGTTTCCGTCGAACGGTGTGGATTGATTGAATTGTGTCAGAATTGTATTCTTTATAATATTTTGTATATTTTACAGTAGGCGGTTACTTGACCTTTGTATGCCAGCATCGTGGACAAGCATTGTTGTTTTGTAATTGTTTTGCTGTGTACTTTGACAAGAACCTTAATGTAGTGTTCCGCTTTCTTGCCTTTTTGAGGCAAAATATATTTTTCACCGTTAATTCTCGATTTAAAGAAGCATTCATTTTTATCACGTACCATAAAACATGATAATAGTTTATGAACGCGTTAGTCTCATTATTAAGAGCTTCGATATTGTTTACAATGTCTTTACGATCTCGTAATAAATCCTCCCACTTTCCGGTTTGCCGTTCAGTTTAAACAAATATGCCGACATCATCTTTAATCACGGTGTTTTCTCTGTCACCCACACATGTAGTCGATATCTCACGCTCTCCATTCAGTACCATATTAAGAGCCACTTGGCCTGAATGTTTATATCGATATCTCGTCATCTTTATGGTACTTATGGTCAATTTAGTATTCTGAAACTTGAATTTGAAAAAATATTGCTGCCGTTTAACAATTATTATACGGAATTAGAAGCATAGATTTATGTTGTAGAGCGATCTAGATCAGTGTGCTTGAGTTATAATTTTTATTACGATAAAATTTGAAATTAACTTTCGTGTCAAATTAGAAAGTCGGTAACAGTTTATCCTTGAATTGATATTCTGAAATGTGTAAAAATAAAATTCATAGTTCTATAAACCGCGCTATAAGGCGTTGCGTAAAGGGTTTACAATTTGAGATAATGGGCACTTTTATATATTGTATCAAATTTACGAGGGCCTCGCGTGCGGCTCGGTCCGGTTCCAAACGACAATTTATGAGGTTGAAATGACTCGCGTTCATAGCCCAAATCTATTGCTGTAAATCACGGTATATTTTCCCGTACACCATGATGTTCTGCAATGCTAAAGGAATATGGAGTTAGTCAATTTATAGATAAGAGTTAGAATATGTTCCGTCGACAAGTTTACACTGATGTGTGGACCTCTGTTGCGGTATATTTTTACTCTAGTAATTATGGCTCGCGTGCCACATTCAGCATGAAAGCTTTGAATATGTTATACGTCCCATTAAGGTTGCATTTTGATGAGGTGCCTTTTGCTGATATCATATCAGTTATCAATTCTTATGTATCTAATTTCAACTGCTTTTGATTTTGTAAATACGTAATTCTACGTCGGCCAATTCAAAGCCATAATTATAGCACGTTATCGTGCCTATGTTACGCCGCGCGGAACGCCCTGCCTGCGAAAGTTCCCACGGGAGGCTTCCAGCAGGTGCTATTGTCATGGTATCCTGATGAATTATTTATGGGACCATTGTCGACCTTAAGAAACGCACGGTGAACAGGTAACTGATCCCTGAGATTGTTCGAAAGGGTCGAGTCCAGACCAATTATTATAACTAATTGTTCCACTTTTATATTGGAAACGGAAGAAGGGTATTATTGTTTTTATTCTCACGAATATTTGTATGTGTATTTGAATACAACAAACACTCCTGCTTATAAAACGTAACATGCATCAGGCACTTCGATAAGTAGGTTTTTTATGAATTCATTTTCCATTAATTACCTAATTCGTACTTGTAATTTTTTTACGCATACGGGAAAATAAATATAGTTTAGTTAGTAAATACAATAGTTATAGTCCTCGTTTTTTTTGCTTAATAGTTGCATCGTTATTTAGTTTCTATGGCATGATCCATTCAAGATTGATAACGAGTTTCTTGCTAGGGTAGCGTGAGAATGTTCATTTTGTTTTTGCACTTAGAATGTTAAATTTCCGACTATGTTCATTTCCGCTATATTTTACTTCATTAACATTTGTGATAGTGCCCTAATTTTAAATATAATAAATATAATAGCTGCATTTTTTTATATGTTGGCATCACCAAATGTATAGTCATTGTTATAAATGTTTATGTAGAGAATAAGCTTTTCAGGTAGAAAGGTACTCTTTGTTCAACTCCGGAGTTTACACCTATTTTGTTTTTGATGGGTTGTTCACATCTATTTTTGCCTTAGAACAGCACTGTTAAGCGCTGCTGTATTCTGGTTTAAAGTTTAAAGTGTGGTTAGGGAAACATACTTATCCGTTACTACTCAGTTATCAGGGGTAGCGAGGCATCAGTGATCGACCTCAAGTAGGAATCTAATCTTATCTGAGGTTGATTACATATGTCTATGGGCGGCAGTGAGCACTTACCTTAACAATATAACAAAAAAATCTAAGTATACATTTATCAAAATAAAATAATGAAAACTATTTAAGCCACGAGAAGGTTAAAAAAATACGTTAAATTAGTAATTTGGATAGTGTTGGCATCGTTATGATTGCTTTATATCCAAAGCGCCTCTCTACTATGTTAACAAATTAGAGAAACTGCACTTAGCCAGCATGAACACTTTACTTAGTAATTTGGCCAACTTATTCCCCGACCTCATGTATATCACGAAGCTTTCTACGGCTTGACTTATGGGTAAATGCTTCGGTTTCATTTATTTTATAAGTACTGATGCACCAGATATGTTTCACTACGCTCGCATCTCAAGGGCTCCACGGTTGCTGGTTTCGTTGTGCCCTCGTTTTCTATGTTATATGTTTAGTTAGAAAGCAATTAAGACTAATATTAATCATAGTCGTATACAGGAGTGTGAATAATTTTAATTTAAAATTAGAATCAACAGTTATCAATAATATTAACTTTTTTTTTCATATGTCTTTACAAGAAGATAATTTAAAGATAAGTAATCTAGGTACGTTTTATTTGGTGACAGAGTGTATGATTTGGGTCATGAATATAGTCCCTTTGTTACCGTAGATTTCGTAGGGTGTGGCCGAGAGAATAAATCGGGAGATGGTCAGCAGCGACTACTTTAAGTCGCCGGTTACCAACGGTTTTAGTCACGGGCCATAGGTACTACTAGAATTTTAACTTCTGATGTAAAATATTATCCTACTAGTAAGAAAAATGTTACTATTGCTTCTGTGTTGTCTCAGTTAATAAGGTTAATATAAGTTTTACTATTCTTTTCGCCACGTTAATTAAAAATCGGTAACAATTCGAAATCATCAGCATGTCACGATCGCTTATATTATTATCAGGCTATTAAATCCAATGACGGTCTTTCTCTCTTTATGATGTTGTCGATAAAATATCAAAGTGACTGTTAATATTGAAATGAGGGAAAAGCAGAGCAATTACGAACTTTCATTTAGGTGCGAAGTATCGGTGAATACGGTCTACCAAAAAAAAACTCTTAAATATGGAGTGTTAGAGAAACGTGAAGAAAGTAAAGAATATTTATTTATCTTATTAATATTACAGCACCATAATAAATACTGAATGGTGTAATGTGAAGGTGTAAATTTGCTAGAATTAGCTGTAGGTAATTGGTATACTAAAGTGTTATCGCTAACGTATTATGTTAGTTTAGTGAGAGTGAATGTAGTTAAGTCGTTTTTGCTCGTCTTTTTTTGGAAGTTTCGATTTTCAATTTAAGATAATGTACCTTATTTATAAAATTGATAAAATTCATTATTTAATCAATTTTATAAAAGGTAAATATTATTTATGGTTTCGTTCAGACAATTCAGACGAGTTCTCTAATACGTTGTCAATGTCTGAAGTTATGTCTTTGGTGATTACCAAAGTAAACTAAGCTAAACTTCATTTAGCGTGTAGCCATGATAATTCGCATCACATAACAGTCAGGAAGCATGCAATAATTACCTGTACTCAAACCGCTAATGGTGGCAGGCGTACAGCCGCGTTTCGCTTCATTAAAGTAGAAGGAATGGAGACTCCGGTGCGTGGAGTATTTAGGACGCCTTTCATTGAATTATTCTTAATTCAACACTTTGACACTCGTGTTCCCATCTTGACAACTGTGTTTTTTATTTTCACTTCATTAAGTGATGGCGCGGCAGTCGTTAATCTTCCATCTTCGTTGTATTGGTTCCGATTTTTTTTATCACTTCACCGATTTTTTACTTGACTTTAGAAAGGTGATGTTCAATTTGCACATCATTAAAGCAATTTGTTCATTAATATTTCGTGCTTGATAACATTTTTCCTGTATCTACATCTAAAGTGTTGTTCGAACGCTTGATAGATTAATTGATACGCTGCATTCATGTCCATCAAATGTTAGGTTCTATGGCACAGTTTACTTGTTTAGTCTTTAAGAATGAAGTTTAAATGAAAGTAACAATTTTGGTTCTATACTCTATAGTCTATACTAATTTACTTTACTATTCAACGGATATGAACTTCCCGTGGAGGAAGGCGAGAGGGGTTTATATATAAGTGATATAAATACGTTTTCTTTCATTACTCTACAGACATTTCTGAGGTAGTTATAATATTCAGATATTGAGAGTAAAATTGTTTATTTCAATTGCAGAAGCGTATAGCAAATAATGAAAAATGGTTGTAATTACGATTGTCTCTATTACTCCTCATTATATAAATTCAAAGAGCACTATTACTATGAGATTTCAACATGACTTCCTAACTTGAGCTATTATCTGGGAATTAAGAAAGTTACGACTTGAAGACGTTTTCTTGATGTCATGAGTTGGTTTACTTCCTGTCCTCTTCGTAAGCACTTCGCAACCAAGTGGGACTCTTGTTCCAGCATAAGATTCTGTTTTGATACAAATCTTGATATACGCTATTTCTGTCACTGTGCTTTGGTACAATTTCTGTACAAAATTTATGCAAATTTATATTTTATTAAATTAAAGTATAAGCGGATCTATGGTTATTTGAACTTAGACATAACATACTTATATACACGTACTTATATAGTAATACATCTTTTTCTGTAGACTGCTATTGATTACTTACTACAATATAATCAAATTTTGTTTGTTATTTTATATTTGTATCGTTCATTTCTTATTATTTCGACACTCGTATTCCCCAATCTTTTACATTTTTCCTCCATTCACTTATTGTCCTGTTCTACGTAATCTAGGCTATGAATCTTTGCATTGTAGTGCACATTGTGTTATTTTTACTACTTCGTGAAATATTTGACACCATAAACTGAGTAAACGGGTTCGGCCAGTGATTCATCTCGCCGACAGTGGCACTTGTTTGTTCACGTCGTCTCCTGGAATCAAGTACAAGTTTACAGTTTATTCTAATCTGATAAACATGTCATCAATGATTGTTTACATGATTACATCGTATATTATTTTAATTGAAACGGACTGAAGATATAAGGGCATATGTTAGGAAAGGGCCATTTTTAAGATGTTTTTTTTTATCATCTGAAATATTTCGTGATTCTCAAAGTATTTACTAAGTAGGAGATGAAGTTAAGGTGACAAAGTAGGATAGATGTATACGTAATAATTGATAATGCTATGTGGTTTTAATATTCGTTTTTAAGAATAGACACGATGCCAGTAGAGATTGTGGATATCTACGGCTCAAGTGAGTTTGTGAATTAATATCTAATTATTTAGATTTGAATCTACTTTTAAATCTAAAAGTTTCACATGAGATTATGTTTTAAATTATAAACCATTTCCTGTACTTGTAAGATAATGAGGATGTCTGAAGTTTATATCGTAAATCTTAATGCGGAGAAGTGGCGACGTCCTACGATTGTGGACATTGTGGGAAACTTTTATGATGAATTTGCTTTTTAGGTATGAAGCTTTTACTTTTCTTGAGTTTATACAATTATGTCTTGTATGGTGACGCGAATGTTTACTGATTTACGGAGTTCTTAAATTATTATAGCACTGATTGAATTTCATATGCTATTTTCAAACGAAGATATTCAAACGAAGGTAACAATTCCTTGTTTAACACAAGTTGAGTGAAAATTCAACTTGAAATTAATTTATTGGCAGGTGTGACAAGTTCATATTTGTCGGTTCGTACTCCACGACGATCAGGACAACTAATGGGCTGCCACTCGCAGCCGCACGCCCATTGAAAGCAATCTACGTTATCGAAGTGGTCCGCCAAAACATTCACAAAATTACACGTCAATTTTTCAATTTCAAAGCTATTGTTCGCTTTGCTCTCTAACTGACTATTTGTACTTATCTCATCTAAAATTATGACCCTTGGTCGAAACGTTTCGGTGTAATCGGTGAAATTGTACAAATAAGTCGTACCCTTGTCTGTTTATGTGATTTACAATGAGTGATCTCGCTTTCTAAGGTTACGTCTGTTTGGCAATAAGATGTGGTTCGCTGTGAGAAATGAGCCGATGGTGTCGATAAGGGGTACATCCGGATGAAATGGCTGTGGGAACACTGCATTTTTATATGAATTGTCGCTTATAGATAACTAATTTTGCTGATTCGTTATCAAAAATGTGAAGTTCTCTTCCTGTCTTTTATGACATCATTTCTTACACAGTTAGTAGACCCAAAAATAGCAAAATGTAGTCCAAGCATTTACATTTCCACATATAATAATCATTTGCCTTCGGGGTCGTAGCTCCTCTTATGATCTCAAATTGAATTACCTTAACGAATAGACCATAAATGCTATCACAGTCAGTTATGATTGTAGCGTAATGATCATTAATTTTTTTGCATGCGAATGTTTGCTCGATCTAATGGACGCTAAGCACGGAAGCGTTGCGATCGCGAACTTTTGACCTCCACAGTTAATGATAAATATTACCACTTTCTAAATGATCATTAAGAGGCTTTTAGCTGTTTTTGGGCCGATAACAATGTGCGTTCGAACTTGTGCTGCGTGACGTGACGTTTTTTGGGCCCGCGTTCTCACTTTCACGACAAATCCTTAATAGTGGACCGATACTGTTGAAGTTTCGATTTCGTTCGTTCGCCGCAAGGTATAATTCGTTCGGGTTAGGGTTCAAGTTGTCTTTGGTGCTTTATGTCTCGATTACTGACTTGATTGTCGTTCGCTTCGTTATATTGTTGCACGGAAAGTGCATTCGATTATATTGAATATTGTCATTTTAAATTAAATTTTCCACATCTCCACCATGTGGTGAGATTTCATTTCTATGTAGGTTGTTTGCCTTGTATGTAGAAATGTAGATATTTCTTGTGCAGTTATGAAGTCGTAGTTTCTGACACAGTTATGGAAAAGCTCTGCTATATAAAAGCATGACGGTGTAAAACGTTGAAATAGATGAAAAAGTAATTAATTCTAGAGAAAACATCAGTAGCAGATGATAAGTGGAGCACGTTTCTGCCACGTTGGTCTAGTGCTCCAATACCTAGTACTAGTAGTTTATCGTGGTGTTTATAAATTTGCCTTTCTTGATAACGATGTTCCGATGAGAAAGTGTTATCGTTATTATTAGTAAATAGTTATTACTGTAGAAACGACTGGATAATGTGTTAGCTGGATATACAAGTGATATATGAATCACGTATATAAAAAGAACAAATGATAAACTAGTTTTGACCTATATGTACAAAAATGTATAAGGTAATGTGGGCCGTATATCTTTAATGTTTCATAACATTCGTCCTTCACATAAAATTTTGCCCACGCTGTAAGTCGAAGTAGGTATGAGTTATTGTTTTATTTTATGTTCGCACTTCGATCCGCTAGCGTTAATTCAGTGTTTATTAATAGCATTTGAATTTATTTAAAATTTAATTTTGTTCCTTTTTACTGGAAATATTCAGGATAGGCATACGTATATAGTTCTCGTATACACACGGTTAATATATAAATATTAATAGGCGCCAACAGTACCTGTTCAAGACTGCATTGTCTAGACAAATCACGTCTATCGGAAAATTCAAATCCTTTATAATCAAGGGCCTCTTAACTGTAATGTTGTATCTTATCAACTATTACTCAAGTATTTAATTGTCTTCGAGAAAGTAAAAAGAGGAGTACTTGAAAACTTTTATTATTATATTTTTCACTATGCTTATCAGGTTTTTAATGAAAACGATGAATCTAAAAAAACGTGGTGAAGGTTTATTTTATTTTGGTTTGCGTTAGTCGGTTTATGTCTAGCACTTTTATCTTTGTGTGTCCGTGCAGCCTATGACGTAGGCAATCCTATGCTCAATAGGAATTTATAATCATTACCGGATTAAATCATAAGTCATTTTTATGTATCTTTGCAATTTCTGATAAAATGTCTATGCTAGCATCTTAGTGCAATGTAAGTTTGTTAAAAGCTTTCGTTAAAGTCATGAGGGAAGTTGCCTCGGTTTGCGTATTCGTCAGTTTACAGGAAAATCGTAGGAATATTTTATTATTTGATCGTTGACTCATACTGAGTAATAATATTTACTACTGTTCGTGTAATTTTATACTAAATGTTGTACAATATTATCATGTATCTCCCCTTTGTATGACTGTTTAATTTAAAAATAAAATGAAGTTGTCATTATTATAACATATTTATGATCTATGTATTATCCGGTATTACGTTGCATCATATGGGTTCTAAGCGTTTCATAGGTTAATTGTATAGGATCAAATAATATCAATAACTGTTGCGCTTTGAAACGCCATTTCAGCTTTTCCAATCCAATTTACGTGAGTTACGGAACGATCGGCACACGATCACCTACGGCATCCGTTTTTCGTGACTTATTTTACGGACCTCCTTATAACGAGTGGTGATTTGAACGTTGAACGAAATGATGGATTGCATAGACTGCTAACTGGCCGGTTTCTGTTCGAAATCATATCATTCGTATCTCTATCTTGGCGCCGGAGCGCTAAAATGCCGCCATAAAAGTGATAATGTAAATTTTTAATCAATTAATTTTATTGTATTTTATGTTTAATGTTTATAGTAGTGCAGAAGACTTTCAGTTATTTAAAGTAAATAATATTTTGTGGTCACGTTCTCAGTCTGATGTTGAAGAATTTGCGGTTTGATTCTTGACGAAAGATAAAACAGCGATTCCGTCACCTAAAAAATGTTTTTAATTTACGAGAGCAATGTTTTACTAAGTATTTTTTGTTAATGAATACTTGATGATGGGCTCAAGCGTGTTTTTTTCTCATTTTAAAGCAACAAGTTAGCCTCGCGGCTTTCCTCGCTGTCTGTAGAAAGCCCGAGCTCCGAGCGGCCCGTAATCCGCTGACTCTCTACACAATTTTAATATGACTAACTTTCATGGTTTCTTTTAGCTTTTCCTTACTACAGTTTTAAGTATACTTATTTACTTCACTGGCTTTGCGTACTACTCAAATGTTATTTATGGTTGGTTGCAGGTGTGTGTGTGTGGGTTGCAATTACTACTTATTATCAGATGGATTTAATGCTAGTTTCTTGCTTCTATTAAGTAAAACCGTACATAGATTCAATATGAATTGTCATATGAATATTAAGCATAAAGGAGTATGATTCTTGAACATATAATAGATTGTTTATCAGGTGATCCAAGAAAAATACATTTATTAAGGACATTTTTGTATTATACTAACCTTTATTTAGCTTTTTAGGAATCCACCTCTTAAATATTGTTAATTTACTCTAAGTTACACGAAATTCTTAAATCTCAAACCCTTTACTTATTAAAAACGTATCAATTTTATCATCAACGAAAGAAACAACGTATCGTGTGTGTAAAATCTCATGTAGTATTTTACGTAGCACTTAATTAACAGATAAGGTAGTTGAATATTTTTACACCGTCAATGGTGTACGATAAACGACGCACGATTTTTTCACCTTTTTATCGGAATGCAAGTAGTATATAGTTTATCGGAATACAAGTAGTATCTACGACATACGTGATAATTTATATTGAGATGCCTTTATACCTGTTGCGTTATTATGTGTAACTTTTAACCGTAACTATTTTAAATTCAGGGTCAAATCTGTTAAAGATAATCTTTTGAGACTTGGATTAAGAGATATTTATTTATTTACTTTGCAAATGTTCTATACAGACGGTCTAGATCCGGGGACATGTAACACATGCCGATGATCCATGGCAGCGCATGTATGTAAAGTACTTACTCTTAAGATCAATGAGAAACCGCTGCTAAACCCATGAGTACAAAATGAGTAAAATATGTTTATAGAATCAGGGGCTTTTTTCATTTTCCTACTTTAATTATTTTTGATATTTTTAAATTAAACTTTTACTCGTTAATCGTCGTCAGTAGGCCCAGGCACTTCGATATCGCAAAGAGCTGGTATCTACCATCGCGTTACTACCGCTATAGAGTGTGCCTTTAACGGTAAATCGAGATTTATCATGCTGAGACCAAAAAGGTAGACTAGTATCTCGAACAATATTGTGAGGCATAACAAATTCTACCGACCGGCATAGTGAATAAATGATTGACTAGTCTATCGAACAAAATGTTTAAGCGTATCAAATTTTGCCGATTATCGTAAACGAATTATACTTATATTCAATGTAAATCATGATGTGTTCAGTACAAGAAGTATGAGAAGATGAAACCTTTGAAAATAATAGAATTGTGTAAATAAAGTCCTTATGTGTAAATATTATACAACATTATATAACTTACCTAGTGTTGTGTAATGTTATTGTGTTAATGTTACGTACACTTTACAAATTTTATTTTCACTAACACAAGAGCCAGTTATGAATGTTTGAAGATAATGTTCCGTGAGGCATAGTCTTTATTTTTTTGTCTAAGCTCGTAAACCTTAGCGCTGCGTAAGTGTGATTTGAGAATTTATTAAAATTAGTCAAAATTATTTAATGAGTATTTTTTCCCGGATGAAATAATGAGGACGAGATTGCACGCTCATTTGTGAAGTTTTTTGATGACATTGGACGTTTTGGATTAAATTAGTTCCTTGTATAAATTGTACAAAAACACTGAAACTGAAGTAATGAGCTATATGAGGAAATAATAGTTAAATAAATTGAAGGTAAAAAAGACAATCTTTTCAAATACTTTATTAATAGAGGATTAATTGAATACATTCGTAAAATATAATTAAAACATCGTATATCGTTTGAAATGCAACTTTATATTATAAACTTCAATAATGGCAGTTGTTTTTAAATACCCACAGATATTAGGTATATATGTATAAATATATCATTATTAAATATGTTATGTAATTGCAATATTATCACGTACCCAGGTCGTGTCAGACGTTCAGGTAGCTAGTTTTAGCTAATAAACGTATTTATTACCCACGCATCACGGAAGAAATTATCTAGCAATTAACTGCTTGAACTAAGGCAATAACGTATTACCATAATTAGTAATTACCATTATGAATCTTCGTAAATAATAATTATATCGTTGTTGTAATTATTACGTAATTGTTGTTTTTGCGTATGTGCATTAAAATAAGGTATGTTTTGGTTCAAATTTCTTTATAAATATGATTTAAATCCATATGGCTAATAATCGCTCCCTAAAAAAAATTAAATTGCCTTACCGACAAGGTCTTTAATTATATTGAAATTGTGATCGTCTCGTAACTGTGCGATGAATATTTAATTGCGTTTATGAGTTTATAAGTATGACATTACTCTTAGTTATAAACAGGCGAAGGATTCAGGACTTGGTCCGAACTCATGTAACCTCCAATTAAGGTCCAGGCACCCGGTCTAACAGAGAAGCATCTATGCCTCGTAGGTATGTAGGTTTTTTAAATTTATGAAAAAACCGATCGTATAATATCGCGCACCACGTTTATCTAGAATGTTTATAGCCACATAGAGCATCAACACGGAGCTACATTTTAAAATCAATAGTCCATTAGTAAGTAGCAAGGTCGGCCTTGCGTGTGCGCCCTCAAAACAGGCGATATCTTATCGGCACCATCATCGCACCGAACCAGGTCGAATGGCGACACAGGGCTAACTCGAGTCCGCTTTGTTTGGAAATTAATTAGCTGCATATTAAACACGTACTCGTATGTGTTTATCTCATTACCTATGGAAGTTTACGGGCTCGCTAGGAACAGCCTATCAAAATCTTTAGTTAGTAAAGTTTTAAACTATATTCCAAGGTATTCTGTATTTATTAAATACTTCACTCCCCTATAAACCGAGAGATTCACGCTTTCTACAAAATCGTCATTAATTAGGTTGTTAGGTGAAGATACTTAAACATTAAGACTAGACAAAATATTCATTTAGAATTCTGCTTGGAAATTACACCTGGGTTCTCCTTGGCGTTGAGTCGTTCGATAAGTTGTCATGGTATCCATGTGCAATCCAGGACCGAGTGCTCGCTAATTGGCTCTGATAAGCATCATAATATAATGAGACCATTTCTACGTCCATGATTGGTATAACGCTAATTGAGCCTGTTTTTATCAGTCTCATACAAGGATTGAACGAAGATTAAAAATGCTAAACATAAGATTGTTTATTATAGCTTAATGTAACCGGAGATATTTCTATTCAGCAAAAGATGTTATACCATTACCGTTTCGGCTCAAGTTGTATGTAGAGTGATTTTCAATGGTCAAATTATAGTAACAGTTCAAGCATGATGCCTCTACCGTTTCATAATTTCACTTCTGACTTCTCGGACGCCAATTTATATGCAAAGCAGGATACCGTCGAGCCAACGTTACTACGTTATTGTAATCAATTTGCAAAATATCTTCTGACGCAACTAATTCGCCACCAAAGTTTATGTTTGTCGACAATACGCGTGCTTTCTTTTATATTATATCTTAATTTATATTCGTTTGTTATTAATATTTATTTATTAATCCTGTCTATCAGGTGGCACACGTGTTTTTTTCGATAGATCTCTTCATATTTATGTATAAGATACGTCTTTACTCAAGGTTCTATACGCCCGAGAAATTTGAACTGGATAACGGGCATGAGTTTTTTCGATTATTACACAAAACCAAAAGAAAAAACGTACAGCTGAATATAATACCTCCTCCTTTTTAGAAGTCAATATAAATACTCGTAAACAGAATCCGCTGTACGCACTATTGCGTGTTTTAATTTTGTTGTTGTTATGCAAACATTAAAGTTGGAATGCAAAAGCTGGTGATCACGTGCCAACGGAACGCGTGTGCGTGGAACAATGCCACTGTTTAATTTCGCCATGTTTGCTTAGCTAACGGCTACGTCTAGCCGAAATGAGAAACAAACAACTGTTGAACTTAGGTTCCTTCCTAAAGATTGCGATGTTGATAGTATACAACTGAATTCTGGGAAAGTGTTTCTCTATTTCACGAGTATTTTTATGTGCATTGTAAGATGTGTCTATCATTTGTTTATAGATCGTTGTTGATGATCCTTTTCATCTGTGACTGTACTTCTAAGGTCCTGTATAAATTTTATATTTTACTAAAGCTTTTGTGATCTGACTCCGGAGGCCACACATTTCTCTGTCTAATTGCAGTGGGGTTAAGCGCTGCTGTGTCCCAGTTTAAAAGGTGTGGTAAGGGAGACATCCTACATATCCGAGGCGTGCCAACCTAGGCCTTAGGGGTAGCATGGCATCTGTGACCGCTCTAGGGTAGGATTCTAATCTTACCTGGAGACTATTATAGATTACGTCACATTACAGATTATATTATACAAAAAAATACTTATCGTTACCTATCCTTTACTTACCATCTTTCTTAAATGTAGGTAGTAAATCATTGCTATTTTTTATTTCCCATCATTATAGTGAGTAACATCATTAAAAATGTTATATGTTTCACATTCATTAAAGTGACGTACGATATTTTTTATTTCTACGTCTTTACAGTTTAGTGCTACGATTGAAATATATATTCAATTTTCATTGCAATCGTATTAGATCAAGTAATATTTAATTATTTTTGGACGTGAATAATATAATTTACTACCGCTCGGAAAGATGTTTTATTCAAAGAAATGTGGCGACTTGAACTCCATAACACGCGTCTCTTGCGTAGTTCGAAGTTGTAAACATTAGGAATTTTTATGCCCCTAAGTGGCAAAATTATGTATACTTGCCTCACTAGCAGACAGCAACAATGTTCGTAGTTTTTATGTAATCTGATGCAAATTAGCGGCTAATCTGCAAAACGAAAGTGGTAATAATGGAGTTTCGCAGCAATTTAACATATAATGTGCAGTAATATAGTCGTCTACAACATAATTTGCAATCGGATCTCGACATTTTGTTAATGTTTAAAACATAAAACAAATTTACTTTGAATAAGATAGCAACGAAGCTCACGATTGGCCTTTACAAAAGTGGCTATTGCTACAGAAAATATTAGATTCTTGCGTCGTCTAATGGATATTGGTTACATTGGGACATACTGGATAACATTAGTGTGTGATTAGAAATTGTTTTAAAGAATCATCGATGCATCCAAACATTTAAATATGTTTCTTTTTTATATTGCGGAAGTAGCAAATGAGCATTCAGTTCATTTGATGGTAAATAGTCATTGCCGCCCGTGGACGTATGTAAACGACCTTAGATTAGATTAGAGTCCTAGCTAAGCTCGGTCTTTGATACGTTGTTACCGCTGAGGACTAATTTTACAAATCTAGGATAAGTATGTTTTTCTTACCACACCCTTCAAACCAGAAAACAACGCCGCTGAATCACAAAGAATTCTACAATCGTTACCATCTTTTACTTTATATGGACAAACATAAAAATAAATTTACACGCGGTG
>DWRA01000936.1:0-19891 GCA_018250295.1 Spathilepia clonius | reverse complement strand
TCTCAGTCGAGGGGTCCGAGGTTCGAACCCCAGGCACGCACCTCTGATTTTTCGAAGTTATGTGCGTATTACAAATTCATTATCACTTGCTATTACGGTGGAGGAAAACATCGTGAGGAAACCTGCAGACTTGAGTTATTTGAAAAAAAAGTACTCAAAAAAGTGTGTATAGTCTACCAATTCGCACTCGGCTAGCGCGGTGGACTATGGCCTAATCCCTCTCACTCTGAGAGGAGACCCATGCCCAGCAGTGGGACAGTGATGGGTTGACGATGATATGTATTATATTATACATAGCATATTACCAAACTTAGTGAACAATAATCAAACAAAATTTCAATTACGTTTAAAACGTTAATACATATTACGTAAAATATACATATGTGTAAAGGATGGAAACAAAAGCTATTTCATTATCCTGATTAATAATTATTCATTTTACGTGAAATAATCTGATTATTATATCTCAACGTATTGGTATGAAAATGATTTAATTTAAAACTGTGTTATTGAGTATTACAATAAATTATTTTGTACAAATATAATAATTACCTCTAGCAGCTGGATATAATCACTAGTATTGTGCTGGGACTACTGTACCTGGAAAATATATAAGCATAATTTGGCTCAGATTATTGTAATAACAGATTGAAAAAAGATGAGTATCACTTGTGTACAAATCCTAGTGGGCGTTATATTACAAATATAATCAACACCAACACTACACGTTCTTCCGTGGGTGTTAGAACACTGAGGATTGTCTCCGGAGGCACCATCGGCCCACCTTCACGACCGGCTTATAATAGCAACGTTTGGTGCTCTGCGTTCTGAAGTGAAGGGTTTGGTAGTATCAAGTAGAAAACTTGCTCGTCTGCTTCTTCCTTAAAATAATTAAAAAAAGAGTAAAGGGCTATGACACAGGGTACAGTGTACAGGGTACACTGACTAAGTTGGAGCAGCTTATATAATACTTAGCACGTCCTTCAAACTATTATACAGACACGCTTATCACTGCTGTTGTAAGACATAAACAGGTGTGGCGGCAATACTGTCACAGTTACACCGCGAAGAATTATACCGTTTTAATTGTATGCTACTTTTTATAATATTGAAGGATCAAACGAGCGTGCTATCCACCTGATTATAAGTGGTCACCGCCACCCATGAAAATCTGTAATCAACTATGTATAGAACCTGTGTTCTACTAAAAGCCGGTCAAAGATGAGTTTCCTCGAATATAACGACTAAAATGGTCGTCTCATATGTATATCAGTATCTATACATTTATCCGAAAAATGCAACTATTTTACGCTAGAACTAGGTGTGACGGTAAAAATGCCATTTCAATTGGATCTCGGTCGATAACCTACTATACGTCTCGGCCGTGGATGGACGGATGATGGATGGATCGAAATTTCGACCTCGATCCGTTCGAGATTTAAAACTGTCGTTCTCTGTACGTATCCATTGATTGGTAAAGTTGTGTGCCTATTAGGAATTGATTGTCACATGTTTCAACGATGTAGGAAGACATCATAATAAAACCTATATACCTAAGAATTTGTATAATGTTATTAAACTGTTCATAATCTACCAATCCGCATTTTCTTAGTAAGTTTTTGACCTTTATATGATTCTTTCATACTAGAAGAAGACCGCGTGTCCAATAATGAGACAACACAACTGTATTAATAGTCTTATTTAAGGTTAATTACAGACACATCTCTGAAGACTAACTAATGTGCCTCGTGTATCAATGTAAGCTTACGAACACACTTCTAAGTTAACGCAAAGCAGCTTAGCAACAGAAACTTGTATAGTGCTGTTACAAACTAATAATTATTTACATATTACTTTGAATTCTATATATTAAATAGTTTTCTTATGTTTAGTCTGATAACAAAAATACATGTTGAGTAGTCACCCAAGGTCAGTCGACCTCTCAGAAATAACCATGTATCGACTTCATATGTTACTTCTGGCTATATTTATACAGTGTTTCTATGAACAGAAAAAGTACATATTAGTCATTACAAGTAGCAAAGCATTATCTAGCTAACTTCAGGCATCTGCACCAAGCTGGCTAACTTGAGGTAGAATAATTGTTTTCATTACATTTTCCTTCAATACCGTGACCTCAGTGACCACTTACCGTCATATGGACTGCATGTTCGTTTGTTACTTCAATTTCATAAAAAAAAAATTATATTCAATAGACGACTAATATACGTCCTCTTGTAACAACATAACATGACTAAATAGCAAACATTATCGCGGTCACTTCATAAGCCCATGTTTTTTCCCACAAGCCGTTGTAGCATTTTAGCCGTGGGGTGAGTTTTATGTCAGTATTTTAGAACAAAAAAAGTTAGATACACACTAGAACAAGATATTGGAGCATAATAATTCTACCCATTAGCGCAGGGTACAGGCATATATAGACAGTCAATCGTGCCGATTGTGCTCGATATGGGGCAAAATCTCAAATGAATACAATATTTGGTGTAAGATGGCAAACTTTCGGAAAAAATAAATGCCATCATAATATTATCAAGTATAATGTTAATTCTTTAAAAAAATGAAACTCGTACTATTAAGCTAAATGTCATACACAAAAGCAGGTTGACGTCGTCAAACCATTATTGTCCCACAGCTGGACACAGGTCTCCTCTTAGAGTGAAAGAGGTTTGTAAAAAGAAATCAGACGTGTAGTTTTCCTAACGATAATTATTAACAAGTAGCTTAACTTTAACTTAATGTATAATACATACGTAACTTTCAAAAATCATAGGCACAGGCGTCGAACTTCGAAGCCCTCGATTTAGATGCATAAATAATTTCAATCACTAGGCTGTCAAAATTGATTGCATATAATGCTTGTCACGCTTCTCATGTACTATATGTAATATTCTCGAATATTCTTTTCCGTTTGGTCTGAGGCCGATCCAAACAAGGGACATAACTTGTCCGGGATGTCGTTGTGCGAATCGTGTCGTAAAGCGATGGGACAGTATCTCAGTAGGCTTATCGGCACCCTCGGGAGTGATCTGCGATCGGACGCCCCGCGTAAGAGAATACGTTATGGTCTCCTCGTGAACACACACAAATAATTTACTGACAAACAGTTTCAGTAAATGATTTTGCTAAGGAATTGTTGTAAGGAAGTCTTTTAAACTAAAATATTTTACTACAAAAATTACCTTAAATTTAGGTAAATTGGGGAGTGAATCTAATATGAGTTTGTCTAACGATTATTCAAGAAAAATATAAACTGTTCACTTTTATTTTTTGTTAATCTTTCTGTTTTCTTTTTTTTTGTACGAAGCAACATACAATATACTCAAAATACATGTAATATATTTAAAGATAAATTAGAAATTTTATTTTATGATCTGTTGATTATCTTTTAATATGTATAACATTCCCAATTTTTTTTCTGTTTTTCAGAAATGTATTATATATATTTAAACAGTCATAGTGTTTCAAAACACATATTTATAATGTACGTATCTCCAAAAAAAATATTACTTAATAACGCAAGATATTGTTACCTACTTGTAATTAGAAATATTCTTAACCGTCTGTCAGTGTAGACTCTAGAGAAATGTAAAGAAAAAAACAAATGTGTGTTACAATAACCTACTCATTAATTATTACGCGCGGCTCCATAAATTTAATTCTGTAATGATTTACTAATCATTTAATATAACGTTAGTAAATTCCAATTTATTTTCAATTTATTTCAACTGTGTATCCAATTAGTCCTTTACACGCGGTATCACGCGGTTTATCACAATTGAGTTGCGTGCCTCCGAATTTGATATATTTAGATTAGTAAATGTAAAAGAAATGAAGGTAATTACATTCCGATGCTGGTCCACTAGCCCTGGCTACACCCGACTTCGTAGCCTGTGCTCAAAGTTAATAACAAAGTTTAATAGTAACTAACCAGTACTAACTTTAAAAATCTGTTATAAACACGAACAAACTAATACATAACAAAAATTGTGCACGTAATAGTGAACCCATTCCTGTCTCACTGTCTGTGAACCAAGTAAAGGTGGTAGAACCTTTTATAGTTCGACTCTGACGGCACCAGCGTCACACCTTTTTCTGTCTAATGACAGTGTTAAATACTGCTATGTATGATAAATGTGGCATACCTATCTGCGTCTGTTGCCGACATCAGGTAGGATTCTAATGTTATCTGGAGTATATAACAGATGTCCAATTACTAAGTGGCAACTTATCTAGTGGACTGCATGTGCCTTTGCTTCTTTCATCATATAAAAAAGTCATCATTAATTTCTATAGGAAATAGCTTCGAAAATAATACTATTAATTTCATAGACTTAGTCTGAAATAAGAAAACATTTATTACTACACCAATATTCGTGTTACACCTGTGAATCAGTAGACCGAATGTATTTCTCGGTATCTGCAGATATTGTTTCCTTTTCCCATCGTACATTCCATAAACCGTTAAACGTTGATATATTTGAAACGGCCACTATATTTCGGTACCCTGTATCTCGTAGGCCCAAAACTGACATAATTTCCCCCGCTTGTCCGTGGTAAATACCGTCGTAAAATACTGGGCACAACAATATGGCCGCCCGAGGGCCCGTTTTCAAGATTAGAACATTGTTTCTTCAAGTCTTCAGTTCGTGCTTTAGTGACACCATAAACTGCTATGTAATCATCTTATCTGTGAAATATGTTTGTTAAGGAACATATTTACGTATACATATATGAAAAAGACATCTTCGTCAACCCTTTACTGTCCCACTGCTGGGCACGGGTCTCCTTTCAGAGTGAAAGGCGTTAGGCCATAGTCCACCGCGCTGACCCAGTGCGAATTGGTACACTTTTTGATATATTTTTTTTATTTTTTCACAGAACTCTCAAGTGTGCCGGTTTCCTCACCATGTTTTCTTTCACTGTTATAGCAAGTGATAATTAATTTATAATACGCACGTAACTTGGAAAAATTAGAGGTGCGTGCCTGGGATTTGAACCTCGGATCCCTCAACTAAATTCAACCACTAGGCTATCACTGCTCTAATAAAAAAGATATATCGAACAAATTCTGTTAAAATTACTCAAAATATCTAAATGTCTCAAAATATCTACGTAAATCTTTTATGGCGTGGAATCTATCGGCAGTCCACAATTGGATAAAAAATGAAGCCTGTAGTGTTTTTAAATCACGCCATTAGTTTTCTGAATTTTCTCGCGAATACAAAAGATCTAAATTAAGATTATCGTAGCCGCTCTTCGGGCATTACCTAGCTTGGAGGAAGACCTCCATTGCCAATGTGATCCCGACGTGATTCTGGCCCGTTACCTGTAACTATCCTTATGATTAAAAATACTCCACTATACCTATTCTCCTACGTTACAATTAGCTTGAAATGTCTCACGCACTACTCCTGAATATATCTACATGTGTGACGAATCATATTTTGAAACTCTTAAGAGACACAAAACACAATTAACTTCTTGCTGTCAATGGATCATAATGGATTCGTGTTTATTGTACATAAGTAAGAACTACTTATGTATTTTGGATAGAAAATATTTATGATTTATTGATTACCTAATTTACTATCAATTTATTGTGTCTACAGATAGAAGGCTGCAGTCGTTGATGGTGTAACAAAAACAAAACCTTTAGAATACCTCCTCAAGTTTTATACTTTCGGAAAGTATCGAACTTAATAATACTTTTGAAACTATTAATCATGTATTGTATTAACTTAAATGTCTCTTCAAATTTGTGGATCAACTTTTAGTAAGAAGTTTGTAGCTAATTGTATTTGGTGATTAATATCCTATTAGTAAAGTAGAATGACGAACTAGGGGTAAAATTAATTATAACCAACTAATCAGTTTTTAGAGGTAAAACTTTTGTGGCACCACTAAAATATTAACTATTTTAATTGTTCCTACACAGCTAATGGAATTGAGCTGAGTATGTACAAAATAAATAAAAATAAATGTATAATAGCCTTACATAACAATATATACAGAATATTTCACTACTGCCAAATAATACCTACGCCCACACTGAAGCATCGGGGTCATTTATTGGTGGGTTTTTGAGACATAATATTATAACAATTCCAAACATATTGTATTTTGTAGAGGTGTATAATTTACTTTAAATATACTAAAAATAAGTCCTTTAAATAAAGGTTTCCAGGGTCCGAACTTGTACTCAGATATATATAAATAATTATACACAAAGGTGTACCTACCCAAGTGTAAGTAGTGCTTAAAGGCTAGTAAAACGTATAAAAACAGGAAAATAAAACATCTACGTGAGTCAATAGACGGTAGTTTACTAAAAAAGTGATTCATAAAGTAACAGCTAAGATACTCAACGATGTGGAGGATGATCAACGACGCGAACACAAAGCGACGAGCATGAATATCCAAATAATAAGTAGCAAACTTGATCAAGCCGTCGTCATCTGGAGCACTAGGATGAGTTGCAAACGCACATGTCACGCTCGCTTACGGCTCGCGAGATCATTTTTTACGGCCCGCCAATCGGCGTGACGAAGCGAAATACGCAGAATCTGTTAAATCCTCGGGAAATTGGAATACAAGATTTTGAATTTACAATCACGTGAAGATTACCGATCTCCGATACAGGTTCTATTCTCTGTCGAGTAAATATGATATTAGATACTCGCTCTAAAGTCTCTCAGGTGACATGAGTTTGTACAGAAAATTTGTAAATTGTACAGTTTTGAGAAACGCAAACACTATGAACCTTGAATACATAAATGAAATTTGTATAATCATTTACAACAAAAGATACAATTCAATAGCAGCTAGTGGTTGAACTGACTTAAGGAGATTGGAATGTATTCAAATGCCTTCTGGCGGATATACTTGTACTGGCAGAATACAAGCTATTAACGTTATCAAATAAGCGTAAGCGTGACGTCAGCCCGCCTCGGGCGAACTCGACAACTTTGAATTATTCAGCCAATGTTCCAAATTACATGATTGTCAACTCGAATTTGTCCATTTGAATAGTTCTCGCCAATTCTCTGTTAGTTTACCGAATTGTGTCAGAAATTTAAACTGTTCACAAACTAGAAGCCGAGCAAACACTCGCTAAACAGCGTAATGGGACAATTGTGCAGCTTTTACACCGCGAAGTTTGCAAATTTTACCATTGAAAATAAAAATGAAATTTAAATCGCCGTAATGCGTAATTTGCTTTAAGATTTTAATAACTTTAGTGCTGTTAAGCAGTTGTGTAAAAGTGGAATAGTTAAAGGCGTTTGGGTGAGCACGCAATAGCATGTAATGGCGACTACGGGTATGCTAATTAACCGTTATCATTCGAATTGTTATAATTGTTGGGCTATCGCACTTATTCCAGTAAGGTTAGGCTTTTATTGCGTGAAGGGAGGTTATTTAATTTATAATGAAATAGCTGACATCATATATTGCTGAATAATAAATAGATGAAATAATTATAAATGTGTCTTACTGATTACGATTATTATTTGTACATTAAGGGCACAACCGGTATCAAATCGAAGCTGAATGAACGGTGTGTTGCACATTAGTATGATCTAACGGTTTCAAATAACGTGATTTTGCAATTAACTAATACGATGACAATAATAAATATATTAGTAAAGTATCTATTATCATTATTCTATTTCGTAAAATTTCATATAACTTCTTTTAGTTATACTCATAAATATTAAAAAATATTGTTATCTGGGTGTACATGATGTCTAGCAGATAGTTCCGGGATTTCACAGGTTTCAGTGCCGTCAAACAGGATCAATACGTTTCCTCTTGTCGCTTGTGTAAATCTTTTTGATATTCACGTTCTGTTTGCGATTTTTCTGGATCTGGATTTAATTCGTCATTACAATTTAATAGATTTTGTTCCGGGATGCTTAATTTACTTTACGGTTTGTTTGTATCCTTATTTATTGTTATCTTTTCATTATACAGATAGTGCTCAACGTAATTAACAGTATAAAAGACTCACTTGTAATTTGTAACGCTAGTATTTTCTTTGTCTAGGGCTAAACAAGCGATTTATATCTTTTGGCAAACGCCGCGACATGACGTATAGCGGCATATTTATTACACTTAACCTCCGCCATTAGCCTCTAAGCCCGTGGGGTCTTATCGATAAAATCACACTATTAATATTAGTCGAGGGACAATTAAAGTGTGCTTTTGTTTTCATATAGATCGATTTCACTTTATCTTCCAATCGCTCTAATGATCGCTCGTTAGGCGCCATTGTTGAAACTACAAACATTCCGATTTCTTCGCCGTTTCACTATTCTCGATAATTTTATTGTCCCTCTCCGCTGAATCCATCCAATTAATAACTCGATCGTTATCTTTAATTAATTGCAGCCGAATTCAGTTTTGAATGTTCGAATCCAGATGCGTTAATAAAGTGTTGATACACTCAATTATGATTTACAAAAGAAATTATTATTTTTTGGTCTGAAAGAATTAATTACAACTTTAATTAATGTGTTAATTTTAAATAATGTTTTCTTGAACTGTAAAATTATTCCATCGATAAAAATGAAATCGTGTAGTTTTACTCTACATTCAGTAGTCCCTTTTCCTTTTATCGAATGGCTTAGCTAGGAAATTAACCCGTGCTATGTTTTGATATATTTATGGTATCTACGTTAGTAAAATCTTCCACAAACTATTAGCTACTGAATAAAATCATATTAGTGAACTACGTTTTCTTTTCAAGATTAAAGTCACTTATGATTTGAGCCGAGCCATATCCACGTTCTTACTTGTATTTCATGTACAGTTAGTTTACACTTACATTCATCGCGAAGGCCACAGAACGTCGCTTTTCGCTCTTGCGAGCGTAATTGAAATACATAGCGATATCGTATTGTATAGCGATATTTATCGTGGCTGCCTACAGAATTGGGACAGTAGAATTCAATTGCGTCTCAGAAAATGTGGACGTTTCCAGCCACGTCCACGGACGCGCGCAGTGTGGCGAATGAGCCAAGACTCCACTTAGGGCGCTTACGTTGCATTTCCTATTTTATTCCTCAACTATATTTTGTTTCGTTTCCGCGAGCACAATCTGCTTTTAGAAACAATTTCGGAGAGTTTAAGTAAAACGGTGGAAAAGTCGCTGGAATTGATATTGCATTTGCTGTGGTATATTTCTACCGGCTTTTTATTCCCATTGTTGGATGTTCACAGTGAGAATAGGAGTTGCTGATGTAAGCACGATTGCTTGTCTTGTTCGTGTCACAAGTTTAGAATTATCCTGTTTCGTTAGATTCTTAATGTTTGCTTCAATCCTTATCTCTTCATTTTAATATTTGTGTATTTTATATGTATAATATTTCATAAATTACATAGAAACAGAACTCTTTCAAGTCTGTTCTAAGTCACTCTCGTCTTTAAAGCACTCTTTTAAATATATTATTGCAACATGGAGTCGTATTTATAAAACAAACCTCACGTAACTTATTGATTAATTAGACGTCGATTTTTCATCTTTCGTCCGATCAGTCCTCGTTTCTAAAGCATATTCAGAGTTTCAAACTTCCCTCATTCGGGACTGAATGTTTGTGGACAAATATTGACTGAAAGAAATTGAAGAGCGACAACGACCTACTCTGTAACAAAATTTCTAAGGAATATGCGAATCGTTTATTCACTTGCTATAGTCTATATTTTGCGAACGTGCGAAACATAAACTGGGGAAGGAACTTACGAAAACGCTCGGCAAAAGAATACTCAGAAAGGATCTTAGCGAGAATTGTTTTAAATTGTATTTGTGCAATGTACCGTAGAATTTCAAGATGGGACGTGATGTAACCATTCTACGCGATGTAGTCAATAATTGGATGCGTGTAACCTACGCAGGTTTCATGTTCAAATTTATAATTGGAATTATTATTTTTAAAAATTGTAAAAACTGTAAGTAGTAGTTGTTGTGGTGAAATATTGTTTCATTGTTCTCTTGTTGCCAGCGAAGTGCCACTTCAATAAATAAATAAATAACGTATATTGTAATAAATACAAGACGTAATATCGAGTACTTACTGGCTCAAATAGACGTGCAGATGAATTCACACTACGAATTGTGTGGGCGCATGTTCAGTACTTGTATCGTAAGCCTTAATTAATGAGTTTATTTTAATCTCGCTCTGTAATATCTTGTTACTCTTAATACACTCTTGTTGTGAAGGAATATAATATTATAATGATGAAAATTGGAAACAACTTATGTAAAAAAAAGGTAGGTTACTTTCAAAGAATCACTGTACCGTAAAATATATTTTATGGATCAACGACCTATATTTAAGTGGTATGAAACTGGGCTTCCAATTATAAAGATAATAAGTTTAAATTACAAAATTATATACGTATTCGCATTTTAATTATTAAAAATCTTGAATTGGTAAACGAGAATTCAGTCCACACTATATGTGGTCACTATCGCCCATAAATATTTCTAATCAACTCAAAATAAGTTTAGAGTATACCTTAATACACTAATGCGTTAATATATTATGGGATTAAATTTAAACGCTTCGTGTAAACAGCTAGTACCACACTCGAGCCACACACAATATGTAAGTAACCTAACCTACCACTGGTATTATAAGGTGGTGGTGGTGGTTTAAAAACATTTTACTGCAATGTTAATTCGCGTTACTTGAAATAACACTATAAAATAAATTCTATACGGAACGGGCGTATAAAATGAATGTCAGTTTGCTATGAGTTGCGTAACATAAAACTTATTGGAGAGATTCAGTAAAATTCATACATTTATTATGACAATGGGCAGTATCAATGCGCGCCCAATTTGCAAACAATGCGCTGCGGTGACCGGTGCAGTGTTGTCGTATTTGTATTAAAAATGGACAAATAGTCGTTTCGGCTTCCGCTAGCGTCCTCGCTCGCGTATTCTCTCGTGCAATCCCGTGCTAATTTTGAAAACTATTCCGTTATAAAGTAATCCATAG
The DNA here is from genome assembly GCA_018250295.1 of Spathilepia clonius. NCBI lineage: Eukaryota > Metazoa > Arthropoda > Insecta > Lepidoptera > Hesperiidae > Spathilepia > Spathilepia clonius. The sequence continues at coordinate 8,870 of DWRA01000936.1, read as the reverse complement.
CACTATTTAGCGTATTTGTTAACTAAAAAAATATTAATCATTGTCTTCAAACAGTAACATTTATTTTACAAGCAAAAATATACAGAGGTTTAAACAGGCTCGTTGTAAAGGTAATGGCGGGAACACAGCGGCTCCGGCTGGCGTTACGTGGGATAAGCTCGTTCACGGAGCGTGACAGCCTCTTGTCGCCTCTCGCGGCCTCTAGTGCTGGTGTCTGCCGCCAGGTGGCGCACTGATGTGTAAAACACGTAAAAGTACCAAGTGACGTAAAGTACTGTTTCGCTAACAACGGGAGACTTCAAGTTTTTGAGCCCTACCCGTATTTTTGACAGTGAAGTAAAACAATATAGACATACTGAGTCACTAAATACGAGTAATATAGGTGCACGGAGTATACGAGTAATAATTTTCTAGGGTTTACTTTATGAGCTATATGCCCACGGACAGGAGATGTAAACTGTGTTATATGTCACCAATACATTATATTTTATGAATAGGTCGCCGTCAACCCATTACTGTGCCACTGCTGGGCGCGGGACGCTTGTTTGAGTGATAAGGGTTTAGACCATACTCCACCGCGTTACTCAGGTGTGGATTGACAGACTTCACATACCCTTAATAACGTTTTTCAAGAGTTCTCAAGTGTGTAGGTTTTCTATTTTCCTTCATCATTCATGAATGGTAAGTTAGTGAAAAGGCAAAAGTAATTAATTACCTCGTTTATATAATAACTGTTCTTTGTTATGTTTTAAAGATACTACTCGATAGTAAGACAGTGTTCAAATAATGAACAGATTCTGTCGAATTGCCCAGTTAGGTAAAAGAGTTAATTTTAAACATTACTTCATATAAAGTAATGATTGACCTTGCACCGTCTAGTCGACATCGGTGTGTCCGCGTCGAAGCTGCGCAGTGACGTAGGTATAAAGACCGCTACACGGAATTAGGGTTTAAACGAGATAATATTACCGAAACGGTCCACGGGGCAGGTTTATTTGAATTCCGTTTAAGTGTAATGTTAGAGGCAAATTGTAGTTTTGCGGTAGGCTGTACATTACAGAGCTTTATTAGACAAGGGCCATTTGAATTTGAGAATTTACTAATGCGCGTACAGTGTAGTTATTTACGGATAGTGTGTTTATTTGTATTACGTTTTAAATGGCATAGAGGTACGATTTTCTAGTATGTATTGGTCTGTAGAGTGTATTAATATATACGTAAATACGTTGAGCAGGCAGTAAAAACCCTGTGGAAAGTTTTGAGGGTGGCTTGAAAACTTACGATTGGCCGCTTATCCGTATCTTCGACAATTTACTTTGCACCAACATGCCAAAGTTGCTTCAAGGCTCACATATTGATGGGAAGAGCCGTGCCCTGCAACGGGAAACTAAAGCGGTCACAATCAACGAATGAGGAATGAACACTTCTATAGTTAAAATATTTGTGTTCTGTTTGTAAAGCAAAATATCATAAAATGTTTCATATTAAATGGCATCAATACAGATTAATTCTATATTTAGAAGAAACAAATTCTATTCCGTAAGTAATCTTATATGAACGGAAAATTCCTATTGTCAGAAATACGTGAAGCGCGTAGAAAAATGAGTACTTATTGGACGGAGGCCACCGACGACTCCCGGCTAAGCGTTCTTAATCTAAAGGTTATTGAATTTTTTCACTCACGATTTCCGTCTAACAGTTCTTCGAGTTGAAATAATATCGACTTTGGCGTCAGCTTTTTCAATATCTGTCTTACCTACTTCAGCGCTGATAGGTCTTAACACTCTGAGCGTGCTTTTGAAATAATATCGGAGAAATGTCAGGAACTGCTCTTCTGAATACGACATGGATTATTAAACGGTAACGAAGTAGCTACTCGTGTTTGCCCGGCGATAGGTACGCTTGTTGGTTCGCGTTTATAGATGTGACGATATATGAGAAATATTTAGAATTGGTAATTGTAATCGTAAAGAGATAACTATACGATTTTTTTTTTGTGAAACAATTTGATTCAAGAAAGATTTTTAACATTAAATAGTGGCATTTATTTTTATCTCCTGGTCGTTCTTTACAAATCGTTATCAAGCAAGATAGAAAAGCCACCGTTTCGGATGCGTTTTGGATAAAATTCTTTACTAAAACCAGTTAAAAAAATTCTCGCAATGTTTGCTAATTGAGATAATGAATTATTCTTTGCACTTCTCTATGTATATTTACAGTCTTTGAAAGTGCGCAAAGTACATGACTCGACTTTAGGTGAGCATATTAGGCAAGATTACACTCTTCTCTTGTTAAACAGATTAACACCAATGAACGGAAATGGGTCGACTATGAAAATACATTCAAGTGTTATATATTATAAGTTCAACTTCATAATATTCTCTTATAGAACACGCATGTCGATCAAGAAGGAGTTTACTTAATAAATTAGAACACAGTTGATGAATTGGCGTGCTGTTGGAAATCCCACTGCGAAAATTTGAAGCTCTCAAGAAAATTGGTTGGTGAATTGTGATTGTGCCTTTTCTTAAGCAAACAATATTGTTTGACATTCAGCCACGTAACATAGTACTTATTAAAATTATGAAATCCGTCCTTCGAATGTCATGTTTAGAAGAGATAATATATGTCAGCTATTGCCCTAATGGAGATGATTTTCTTACAAGAAATTTAAAATGGAAAAGGTTATTTTAGTGGTAAATGTACGTTTTTATATCATAGCCTTTCTAGAATATATGAAGGATTGTTTTAATAAGTTTAAAATACTTAAGTGCAAAATAAATTGCTGCTTGTACACATCTGTAATCAACCTTAAAAAGAATTAGACTCCTAGGTGAGGTCGACCACGGATGCGTTGAGGGCTAAGCTGGTTATCTCCCTTGTCTCACTGTTCAAACCAGAATACAGCAGAGCTTAATACTGCTGTTATTATGAAACAATAGGTGTAGGGGTGATTTGCCGTGGTCGTATTACAAAGGCATCCACCACCTGCAAAAAAAAACACAGCTACGCAACTTACACCAGTGGATTCTTGTCACTAAATTCAAAAGCCTAGTAATGTAGTTCATCGTATGCACTATCACGCAGCGTATCAAGTGGCGATAGGTGGTTACGTAGTGCGTATTTTCCTCAATGTTTAAAATGTGTAACGCAGGCCGTTCGGATAATTTTATCGGCGTTCTGAGGCACGTACCGACACTTCATAAGGGTTGGGAGGGTCATGAGAGCGTCACTTCACAATTTTGAACGAGAGCCCTTCGTTCAAAGCCTACAGGTGTACCTGCCTTCTGCAAATTAGGTAGCTCTTACATTCACGCATCTCTCATGATTGATAAACAAAACGTGTTTGCGGATCTCTGCAAATATCGTGCGAGCTCAGACTCGAGCGGAAACAATCGCTTTGTCTCTTTATTCCACTGTTTGTGGTGGATTTAAAATTTAATAGCATGTTTCCAATTTGAGTTGCGGTTTTCTTTGGTAAGTCTTTTAACCGTTGCGTTGTAGTCTCTTTTTAAAAATAATTCAATATTATCTTGATCTATTAGATATTTGGGGAATCGAAAACGTGGGCCATGACTATAATCTCAAACAACACATAGCACATGATGGAAAAAATGTGTTCTCAAAGGTTGTTTCACACTACCTTTGAGAACATATTTTTCTATATCAAATATTACGCATGTTTATTTCAATCAAATACCTGCTACGGTTTAAAAGATGTATCTCTTATGGTCAAATGGGAAGATGGAGCAAACCTTGTCATAGATTTCTCTACGGAACCTTAAATAGAAATCAACAAAATAGTCCAGAAATGTACGGTATATCGGTATACATTGCAGCAAAACAAAATTTATCACAATAATGCAACTACTTTTTATAGTAATACGAAATTCATGACCTGTGAAGAATACTCTATAAACTTCCGAGAGATATAAATTCTGAAGTTCACTCTCTTAGCGACCGTCAAGATATACAGGATACTTCCGATGCACTTACAAAGTTCAATTTTGGCACCGACGTATAATACTTTTGGCAACTGACGACACGATCTTAAACCAACTTCGCGTCACTGAACACTAAAACGATGGGTTATTCTCTGCTGCGTGCGGAAGTTTATATTTTAACTGACAAGCGGGGCACATCACTAGTTTCTCAAAGAAAAAAGTCTGTTCTAGACGAAAGATGTATGTAAATGTTGACAATTTCAAGCTAACAATGTTGCCGGTAATAATTTAGACTTTTGTTCCTTTGCTTATTTTCGAAATAGAAGAGTTCTACCACCTTTATACTTACTAAGAGAAGATTAACCCCTAATTAAAGAGTCATTTAGCACGATCGCGCTCGTACGTAATGCGATAAAAGTAATCCGCCTTAATCACCTTTCATTTAATCTTTATGAACTTTACCTGATACAAATACGAAAGATTGTGCTCCAGAATATTATATAGTTCGTCTATAGCCTTTAAGACTATTTTCGCTTGAAACTTTCTGTAATAACTTACTTGAGTAAGATATTTAATCAAGTAGTTATAGACGTTAGAAATTACTCGTCACATAATTACTTGGGCCCGCTGCGACGAAATTTAATAAAGTTAACTTTATTACATTGCAGTGGTAGCTTAGTGGTTGAAACTCGACTTGTCGATCGAAGGTTCCAGGTTTGAATCCTGGGCAAACACCATATTCGTATAACAAGTTAAGTATAAGTTATGTTAACGGTGAATATTGAGAAAATATTGTAAGGAAACCTACACGCATGAGAGTCCTTTAAAAAAAAATTATGTCTTCTAATTCGCACTCGGCCATCGCAGTACACTACTGTCTAAAGCAGACTCTCTCAGAGAGGAGCACCATGTCCTGCAGTAAGACAGGAACAGGTTGACGACGCCTTAGTCACACAGCATATACTAAATACTTTTAGGATATAATACACTAAATATTTTTAGTATATTTGTCATCATATCAATTATAACTTTAAAATGTATTACCTGGATAGAATCATGGGGTACCTAAACATTCTCATTTTTCTGCTATGACAACAGACTTCTTAAGAATGGAATTATACTTGAAAGTAGCACACCCATAAATTGCTGCATTGAGAATAAGGTACACGTACAAAATTGAATTCGTCGCTCAGGTTTTGAAAAGTTCTACACCTAAATAGTATGCCAGTGCGAGACGCTGCATCCCATTTTTATTTAAAATTGCCATGCGCGGATTGTATAAAATATTTTATAATCGGTACAAATTTTTGTAATTGTTTTTCCTCCACTTTTTGTGTTCTAGTTTCATCAACAACCAATCTAGTCGAATACATGTAAAACTTCCAGTTTTAATATTATTTAATATGTGTAACAGTTGCACACAGGCGATAGTGACCATTGATTAAACCATTTTTAAGATGGTAGAACATTTTGTCGTTCGACTACAGATACACCTCCACCTCATCTACTTCAGCTTAATAACAACAGAAGTAACCGCTTCTGGTTCTAAGGGTAAGGGAGACGTACTTATCCGAGACGTTCCAGCCTTAGTTTCACTGGTAGCAATGTATCTTCGGTCGACCTCAAGTAGGATTTCATTCATATCTGAAGTTGATGACAGATATCCACGAACGGTAGGGGCCAGTAGATAGATTGCATGCACGTTTGCTATTTCCAAACATTAAAAAAATCTTAACAGCCGGTGTGTGCATGCTCGTTACTGCCTCTAGTACTAGTGACCACTTAACGTTGCACGTTCGTCTGGTAAAGGTAAATAAACGTGCTTAACGTTGCAACCAAACACGCTTGCGAACAAAATTGCTAACAAGTTAACTATTCTTAACTGCTAGGTAAAGAAAGTCGACTAAGAAATGCCTATATTGGCGGACAATCCATGCGCGGTAATAACATCGTCGAGAACTTGGAATACTGCAAGCAATGTTCCTTTTAGACACTTGTCTTATTACGAGCGAGCGTATAAACGACTTGAGTACGAAAGATAAATATGGTTAACGATAACAATTCGCAAATGATTATTACTCAATTATAAATAGGACACTTGTATTTCTACTTAAAGATCTTTCAAAAATTAACCCAAAGCATATTCAATCTTTGTGACAAACTGTCATAAGGTTTCACAAAAAGAGGTTGCAGATAACTCCTGAAATTATAAACGTTGTTGTAACTAAAAAAATAAATTTTATATGGTTGACAAGTACAACAAAATTGCCAGTACATGGAATTAACTAACAAATTGTTCCGCACTGAATAGCTACCAACTGGGTATCTACAACATGGTATCAATAACAGCAGTACAGCATTTCACTTCACTCAGCAGTACAGCATTTCACTTCACTTCACTCATCGTCGCTATCGAGCTGGCCCATAGATTCTCATAACAGTGCCCCTCTGCGGAACATATCGGAACTAAAGATTTCATAGTATGCGGTGCTAGGAGAAGTATGAGCCAACTCGTTAACGACGATAGAATCGCTAAACGTAAAAAACTCATACTAAAGGTACAGTTGGTTTTTCGTCGTCGCTCGCTCCTCGTAAGCAATGAGAGCAGTGGCTGCAAGTTCGCACGCTTGCAGGTCTACAGCGGAATTGCCAACAGTTAAACGACACGGGAAACTGCGCGGCTAATACCGTTGTAATATTCCGGAACTGCTCACTTCCATTCTTTAAACTAACTGCGGAAAACTGGATTGTACGATATTGTGAAAATAACCTTTTTTATGCGCTTATTTGTATGCATTTAACTTATTATTGCCTATGGGCTGGCTTGTACAACTGGTTGCTTTCCAATGCGGTTTAATATAGTGGCATCTTATGCGTATAGTTCTTCGAACCAATTTGAATTGTTTTGCTATATTACGCCATGCTTTTTATGGATTGATAAATCGAGATAATTTGCAAGGAATGTTCACATATACCTACTTAGGTATTGAAATATCGTATGATTAGAAGTTATTTTGTCACAATACCGAAATTTATCTGTGGCGCTAAACTACATAAAGACTCAATGATACATAGTTAAAACACACTGATGTAATATGCACACATAGATTCAAACATAATGGAATAATAATGTATATTACGTATTCTTTGTTGTATAACATTGTATGTAGGGATGCTGTAGTCGCCGTCTCCGCTACACAAACATCTCCAGCGGGCGGTGTCGGTTCCCCGCGATCCTCACGTGTGTTACTTTAAACAATCTCCGTCTCCATTCCGCGCACGTCACGCCGCGTGATTGTTTGATCCCGAACAACTTCCCGCGGCCCATAATTTATGCAATGGGGCCGTTTACAGTCCCAAGTTTTAATGTGCGTTGTTTGCACGCCGCTCGAATAATTTAACTTTTACGCCTTCTTATACCGTATTCACTTCCGATGCGAATTGGAATCTCGTTTATACCCCCGGGCATCGCATTGCATGTGTAAGTTGTTGTTTTATTACGCTGTTTATAGCGAATCTTCACGTTATTACGCTATAGCAGTGTTTACGGAATAATACATGGGAAAGTTGTAACGATTGCGGAAACTTGTTCTTTATTGCCTCCGCCCGGAACATCATTTAGGAAGTATAATGAGCTTGTGCCTTGATTGAACACGACGCTCGATATTTTCATTGAACGATTTATCGGGTAGGGTATTGTATCTGACTGCACTGAAATAGATTTTGGCGACATGTAGCTTAAATAGTGTCATCAATTATATGGACACTGACACGTAAATTCTAAATCCAAATAGAAGACGAGGCTTCAGTTGAACATAGACAGCTATTCTTAGAAAATAAGTTGAAAATTAAAGCATTTGTATAATTTTTTTAATTAATTTTAATTTACACCACTCTCTAAAAAGATAAAGCGAAAATACATGCAGCGGTGCCGCCGCCGCGGCCGAATCACAAAGAAACCATTTAAGTTTCCGATCGCGCGCACCTTCGAGTCAGAGCAGAAACCTCGTCTCGAATATTCTCGTATTTCTCAATAAATTATATGGGAATATATTAATATATATGACTCCCGCTACCCACGTCTGCGCTGTTGACATTTTTAGCTGTCCCTAAGGAGCTCTGTGACTTACCGGGATAAACCCGGGCCCATTTGACGACCCGGAATGTGAACTATATTCCAGGTAAATTTTATTCACCCGCGAAGGGCTATTGAGGATTAAGAAACATACATGCGTAAGCCGCTCCTGTTATCCCGCGTAATTTGACACTTTCGCTTTATTATGCTTGCTCCCATTTGAACTTGAGGCCAGGATTAGGCGACGGATCTTTTTGCTTTCGGCTATAAATAATTTATTTAATAAACCTGCATAAAAATGTAGTCATTAATGTAAACATTTAAGGTCGAGGGACTTTACTACATCTGCAGTGATACCACCGCGTATGTAGTAAGATAATCACTAATGTGCGTGGTTCCATGTGAACCCTAAGACGTAGTGAGGTACCCGTGGTTGACCTCAGTAAAACTCACGTAATAAATGAAGATTTCTATGCTATTTTAGATTTTCTTGTTTTACTGTTTCCAATCCAATACCAAAAAATAACATTATTCTATTTTATATTCGCAAATATTTGTTTGAATAGGGCGGGCGTACATTTCAATATTTTGCTGGCGGGCAGTTTTCTTTTACTTACCAGAGTTTTGCAAATTTCTCTTCAGTTTTCGAAGCACATATATTTAATTTCTCGCGTTTCGTCCAGTATACAACTAAAAATAAACGACAACGCACTTTAAGTAAGTGTTTATTATTTTTCTAATCATCTAAAGTTAAACTAAAGGTTAAATTAAAGGCGGTAGAACCCTTTGTAGTTCGACTCCGGCGGCACCACCGTCACACTTATTTCTGCCTAATAACAGCAGTGTTAAGC
>DWRA01000935.1:0-19902 GCA_018250295.1 Spathilepia clonius | reverse complement strand
TCTGTGGTCGACTTCAGTTGGAATTCTGGTCTTATCTGGGGTGGATCACAAATGTCCAGGGGCGGCAGTTGCCACTTACCATCAGGTGGTCATGCTCGTTTGCTTCTCCATTACATATATATAAAAAAAATCACATATTATAATGCTGTTCGAAAAGTTATATCTTAAACAAAACACTGTCAAGATTTTAAAATCCAATAACAATAACATGAAATGATATCATTAATGTAAACGGCGAACGAGTTGTGTAAACATTAATATCTTGTTTTGATCCCCTCAGTTTTAACCAGAGTTAAATTATTATTGCGATTGTAAACTGTTATGGCGAAGATTAAAACTAGCCACAATGGAATTGTTGCATAGAATTATGCTTCAGGCGTTTCACTATTATATAGCTTTATAGCTAATATCACAAGATATGACGCGTAAAGTCAACATTAGAATATAACCCTAAACCCGATCGTAATTCTACCTTAGAATTTAGGGACGGGATGAAAATAAACGCACCCTTCTTAATACCCAATTCTCTTATAGACCAACATGCCCGAGTATAAAAGTGTATTTTTCAAATGGATTTTTGAGTGCCCGAAACTTTGATGGCCAAATCTAAGTATTGGAATTTACTGATACTTAAAGGGTGGGTTTTATACTCTTTTTACTTTATAGTTAGAGCCAATAAAGCTCCACATTTGGATTTCCACGCGTTGGCGCCTTATATTAGGAAACTGTAAATAAGTAAAACGCCTTCTGATTTAGTGAAGGCAATGAAATTAAGTGGCGCATTCTACACAATTTAGACTGTAATAATTTTTCCACAGATAAGACAATAGTGAAGCGTCAAGTATAAAACTTTAAAAATAAAACATATATACTCATCTTTTTTTTTTTAAATTGAGACTTTTTAACATATTCAAGGAAGTATTATTATTTATACCACGAGCATATAACGCATATACCGTATAATTAAGGATAATAAGGTGTAATTATTCTTGGTTCGACTGACTTTAACTACAGAGGTACCAACATCATATCTATTACTCCCTCCATTACGTCACATATGTTATTCTAAATACAAAGTAAATCATCCCAAAGTACCAAATAATATTAAATCGTTGTACCTGCAATTCAAATCTAACGGGATCAAATACACATAACGTTTCCAATAAAAATGCATTTAAAGCTAACTCTTTCAATAAAACGGGAGACGAATATTGAGCTTTATATAGATGGAGGTTTGAATCGATAACTTTCAATATCAGCTATATATCTTGAAAGCTTTGCTTTGAGTATAAGGGAGTCCACAAACTTGTCAATACCGTATCGGCTTGAAATAAAAACAGCTATTTACACATTATATTAATGTATATATGGATTTTTAATCTAAATGTGTAAATAATAAAAAGCACGGTTAGGTTAGTGAGTTAATGAATGAGTTAATGAGTATTATATATTACATATGTGCTAGTAATTGCAACCCTAAAAGTATAACAATTAATTTACTTGTAGATTTTTAGGTTTGACGCACATAGGTGATTGAGTTATAAAATATTCGACTTTTAAATAAAAATTAAAATTCAAACTTTATTTGCGCACAAATTTTATATCACACATCATTTTTCGTTATATATCGTAAAAAAATAATGAGAAAGTCAAAATCAGCGCCAACAAATTAATTAAATGTTTTTCTTACATTAATTTCTATTCAAAGTAACCTAAGACTCTCAAGCCGATTGTCTGCTGTTAACTATTAATTTGTTCACAAAGTGAGCTAAGCATGTTGTTCCGATTTTCTGCTGTTAAATGTAGAGATCGTTGGCGATCCGTCTGCCAAATCGCTCTACGAAATGGCCTTATTAATTCTCCTTTATGTCTGGTAGAGCACACACGCCCGTATAAGCGATTTACGTTAGACTTTACAACGTTAGCTTTCTTTATGCCACTATAAAGTAGTCCTCCTACGTCTACGTAAACGGTACCCCGAATGTAATATCACGGTTTAATTGTCGTCGACCTAGCACCTGATGCCGCTGTAATTGGATGGAAGTCATTCCTTTGTTTTGAGTAAATGCCTTACGTAAATAAAGTGTGAAACTCGAGATTCTTCTTTTTGTAACTTCGAAATTTTATGACATACATGAAGTGAATACATAAGTGAACAAGAGAGTAAACGGTGGAGAATTTTATGAAATTTTATTATTTTGGTTATGCTGGAGACATATATAAGGTAATATAAGGTAATTATAAATAAACATGTTCGTTTATTCATAATTAAATAAATAAATAAATAATAATAAATAATAATTAAATAAATAAGTACAATACGCTTTATAAGTATAATAATATTTATTACGGATTTTTATGTAGTAATGCAATAACAGAACTGTCGCACATTGAGCCGTTGCATATCTACTCCTGGAATTATGCATTTGGAGAAGTTATAGATAGAAATGAGCAATCTAAGTGTAATTACTGTTTGCACACACAGGAATATAAACAACACTAAAGGGGTGTTTAACCATTACGTGATAATTAAAAAAATCTACCTAGAATTACTGAGCATAAAGCTTATTCTAATCTGTCTAATATGTTTCGGATATCTTTATAAGTTTGTTTGTCTGCTACAAATGCCTTAGAATTTTTGAGTGAGTCAGTAATACATCTAAGGATTTGTAATATTTTATAGGTCGTAAAGTATTGGTTAAAATTGAATGTAATTTGGAGGTATATTTAGTGATCCTTTGGCCTCTTGGCCGCTAAAATTTAGGCTGGTAGCTTTATCTAAAATGGAGTCACAAGGGGGTCGATAATACACTGAATGGCTTCGAAAAAAGTTTGGTATGGATTAGTAGCAAAAGCAAACCAAATTTTTAAAATCCATCAAATAATGAGGGCAGTACCATGCCAAAAATGCCACATTCCAAGAAAATCCAGTAAGTAAATAGTAGCTATAGATATAATGCTCTCAAATGTCCAATGATAAGAGGTATTATTTATTACAACATTTCAACGACACGAAATTCTGAGATAATATAAAAGAGAAATCATTTTTATTTCCACGTTTATTTTATCTTTACTGTAACTATCCAACTTTATACAATAAACATTAAACAAAAATCTGTCTAAACAGCTTCGGAGCGACGGCTCTGCGCAAACAGCTATCAAACTTCAATAACCTTAGATGCGTCTTTTGATGTCCCCAACTCGCATCATATTAAATAAACTCTGTGTAATGTCTTTTTATCTTTATTTTACTAAACCCTCCAGGTTTATGATGAGCGAAGTTGATGGATTGAGGCTATATGAGACACTTGTCCCACCGAGGGCGAATTAAATAAAACGATTAATTCTAGTGATTTTATTTTTTCTTCATATATTTCAGTCCACCTGATAGTAAGTGGCAACTGCCGCCCATGGACATTTGTAAGCCATACCAGATAAGACTAGAATCCCAGCTGAAGTCGACCACAGATGCGTTGCTACACCAGAGGGATAAGATGGAATGCCTCGTTAATTTTATATCCCTTCAAACGAATAGACAGCAGTGCTTAACACGTCTGTTGTTAGGCAGAAATATGTATATTTTGTATAATATTGAAGTAGCAAACAAGATAATTTTATATTTCATATACAAATTGAGTAATAAAATTCAGATAACGCATTTGCGGTGCGACCTCCGCTCTCTAATCAGTCCCAACTGAGATTAGCCACAAATGCTTTGTTACACCTGATGACTAAGGTGGTTGGTAAAATTCGTATAAGTGTATCTCCCTTACTATAATCTTTGAATCAGAATATAGTAGCAGTTAACACTGATTTTGTGCGACAGAAATAGGCGTGGTGATGGTGCCTTTGGAAACGAACCATTAAGGATTTCACTACCTTTTATAAAATATCTAAATAATTTCATTGTATTTATTGTAATCAATTAAATGTGTTCCCCAAGGCATAAACGCAAGGATGTTTCTATATTAATTCGAAATAGGTATGTTTAATTAAGTAAGATTTTCAGGAAGAATAAAAATAAATACCGACCTACATTGGTTTTCAGATTCGCGATAAGAGCAGTGCTTCTTACGATTTTAATTTTTTTTTTAAACAAAAATATGAAATTCGTTAAAACATTTGGAGGGAGCTTAAGGCGTAGTTTTATTTTATTAAAATCGTTTCATTCAGATACCTATTTTCTTAAGCGTACCGTTCTCCATCGTTTGCAGTTCCCTCGCCCATTTGTAGACCGGTACCTAAAAAAACGGACGAAAACATTTTTAAATTAAGTCACCATCTCATTAATGTTGGGGAGCGGACAAACCATTCAGAGTATTGGGAAATGTTTCCATTGAAAGCCTATCAAATTTGTGTTTACCGATATGAATCGGGAGGTGAAATTGGTTTCAAATTAGCTGCCAATTTAATTACAGCTCCATTGGGTATATTCACTAAGCTCTTTGGGTTACTAAAAGCAAATGAGTGTTTATATTTAATAAACAACTCTAATGTGTATGTTCTTTGTATAATTATCGCGGAATCTACAATTTCGTTTAAATGTCATTTTACATAGGGCATTACAACTTCGACTAAATGGTGTATTTTTTATGTCATGGAAGTAGCAAATGAGCATACAGTCATACCCAGCCTGTGGTAAATGGCTACTGTTGCACATGGATATTTGTAATCAACCCCAGATAAGATTAACACACCCTTCAGACTATAATACAGCAGCGCTTAAAACCATTTGTTACTATATAGAAATAGGTGTGGTGGTGGTGTCATCGGAGTCGGACCATAAAGGATTCTGTCACCTTCCATATATCTTTCGATAGTGTATGATAAAGGCATAAGATTTTCGTACACTTACATACTTAATTCTTTCGATAGCTGTTTACATAGTACCCAATCGGCGGGCGTCATTACCGGCCCATTTGCGGAGCCAATCTAGTTAAACATTGACGTTAAATAATGATTTCTATTTCCGCTGGTTCCGTTGCGGCGCCGTATACGGCTCGCCTGAAAATTTCTCCTATCTCCTGTTTCGCGATGTCGTGTTGCTAGGTCTTTGTGATCATGCCATAAGGTTCAAAATTCATAAAATTCCAGACGTCGTGATCACTGTACGAATGTTTACTGGAAAATACATGCGATAAGAAAATTTGTTCGCAAAATATATTTTTCATATGTTTGAATATGTTTCATAGCTTGTATTTCTGTTTAATATATTTAAAAGCACGAGTCATAGTTCTGGAGTTGTAGACGATTTTTGATTAATTTTGTTTAATAAAATATACCGTTGATCACTTTATTTACTTGCTGTGTAGTTACGGAAAGAATATAATACCTAATATTTAAAAACAGCAACAACACACTCTTTTATATCGGTATAATGTAAAATTTTCGTGTCTGTGTAATTTGCTTTTTAGTTCTGAATTCTTATTAACCGTACTTTTGTTCTCCATTCAACAATCTCTTTGTTAAGCAGTATCAATGAATGGTGCAGATCGGTTTGATTGAGAAAATGATCAGCAAACGCGCATCGTTTATTACGCCGAACGGCAAACAAAGCGTATCTCATTCGGAGCCTCTGTTTCCCTTGATTTATGTACACTGTTCGAATCGACGACTACCGTCATTTGTATCAATAGACGCGCAGTCTGAAAAAAGCTTTTAACGAAAACATATTCAAGGTAAACAGTCATTAAATCTGTTTGTATTGCTACGACCCACGTATACCGTGAATCATCTTGCTCTTTCGTTACTTGCTTTCAACTCGGGAATAATAGCCAATTTGCTACTCAGAGATATTTCTGATTGAAACCAAGTAAAGCTAGCCTTTGCAAAAGTTAAGAGGGATACTGAATAATTGGATCTATGCTGCGCGATTCGGATATAAGTTTATTAAGGCGAAGTTACTCGACGTCTATTCTAATAATTTAGAAATGAGTAGATGTTAATAAATAATTGGTAAAGTTGCAATTGTAACTCAACTCAACGGTGTATGTTGAAACAAAAGTTTAATGGGACAAAAGTAGACACTTATTACTGAAAACAGCACGTAGAAGTAATTTTGATGAAACATGTTGGTCAAAAGTAGTTGTGTTTGAATTTACTGTTTTGAATTGGACCTGTGTCTCGCATGACGCTTCCAAGCTTTACAACAGTTGCTAATTTTGACGTTGTGTCCTGTCAAAATAACTTTTGTCAGTTTTTTAAGTAAAAAGTACCTTTTACTACTTACTTACTAGTCATTGAATTTGACTACAAATTACTTTGACTGATCAGGAATTTTGACTGCAACAATGCACATTTCGATTGAAAACATCGTTCCTAATTAGCAAGTTCAAAGTTACCAGGACAGCATATTCGCTAAGGAATAAACAAGACAAGTCCCTTGTTATAATAATATTACAAGAGCTGTCCGGTTTACGTGAACATAAAACGGTGCAGTTAAGACCTCTTGCAATTTTCTGTATCTCCGTTACTGTCTGCTGAGTAGTCTGAACGTGATGCATTTACACACGCGGGAAATGTATTCGTCTGTACCGCTCGCTAAATAAAAGATAGTAAATACGTACAACGGTTGTGACAGTCGTTTTTTATCGAGACAACAAATGCGAAGAACTCGGGATTCATGTTTCAAGTAGTGCATTAGTGATTGCGAGTTTCTTGTGGTTTGTACTTTTTCCTTTATGTGAACATGCTTGGAAAATGTACTGATGAATTTTACTGAAATCTTTTCAATGTAATGTTATGGTGAAGTGCGTAGTTACTTTGACTTTTTTATTGCAATTAGTATGATGTTTGAACCTATTTAGGCCTCATCTGTTTGAAAAATAATCTTCAGAACTTGAACGTAACGTATCAGGCAAAACTATATTTAAAATTTAAAACATATTTTTCTATACAATTTCCTGTTAGGTATGGAATGTGTCTGTACGGAGCTGTTATGGAAGTTACTGAGCGACATTTTTTTTATTTGATGGAGTAGGAAATGAGCTTGTAGTCCACCTGATGGTAAGTGGCAACTGCCGCTCATGGAAATCTGTAATCCACCCCAGATAAGAATATAATTCTA
The DNA here is from genome assembly GCA_018250295.1 of Spathilepia clonius. NCBI lineage: Eukaryota > Metazoa > Arthropoda > Insecta > Lepidoptera > Hesperiidae > Spathilepia > Spathilepia clonius. The sequence continues at coordinate 12,836 of DWRA01000935.1, read as the reverse complement.
CCTGGGGTCGACCACAGATGCATTGCTACCCCTGAGGACTAAGTTGGAATGCCTCGAATAAGTAAGTCTCCCTTACCACACCCTTCAGATCAGAAGACAACAGCGCTTAATACTGCTGTCATTAGGCAGAAATAGGTGTGGTGGTGGTGCCGGAGTCGAACCACAAAGGGTTCTACCACCTTCATACATGTGTGATTTTGTTATGATACAGACCGCGTCTGACACGTCTGACTGATGAATTATGACTGACTGAATTTTACTTGTAGTAATAAGGTAAAACCCAGCTTCTTTGTCATCAAGCGTTTGTAATTACAAACTGGGTATTTTTATACCTTAACCCTAAATACGTATTTAGAACATTCGCTTCAAAATATATGCATTGTATTTTTTCTTTGATGAATAACGGCAAATACCTTTTTGATATAAAAAATCTTTAAAATTGGCGTATAATCAGCGAATATATCACAAAGAATACGACACAAAATATGCTAAATTTAGAACTTCTTTGTATTTTAAACGCGTTTAAAAATAAGTAACCTTTTCAAACTTATACACCGATGACCTTATGACAATGACAGTCAACATCAATATATTATAGCCACTTTACTTTAAAGAGAAAATAAGATACAAAATAGTTACAACGTACAAAATAAATGTGGTAAATTACCATCGAAATCAGGATTAACGATCCTTCAAGTACCAGGGCGTCATAAATCATGGATATACGTATCTTGTAAATCAAGTGTAAATAGTAGCGTCAAGCTAAGAACATTGGCCACTCTGAGACCAATAAATAATAATATTTAGAGGCTATCTGACACCGGGCGTTACTGATATGTTATGGTAAATACCATATATCAAAATATCGTAGGATTTTTATAGATGAACACGAAAATGTAAAATCAAAATACTAGGCAAAGATATAACTGATTCTTTGATGCCAGTAAAATGACGACATTAGTGTTTATAAAATGCTAAATATTACAAACTATATAGATAAAATAGTATGCTTTTGAGGATAAACAGGTAAACGTAAACTTTCTGGCACTGTCAAGCAGTAATAAGTTATTGACATTCAAAGAGAAGGGCATACCAGCGAGCATACATAATACTCATGGCGCATAAACTATAGACAACTATAACATCGTATCATTCTGTATTCTTTTAAAAAAGGGTTTTACAAAATTGGAAGTGTGGGCTATGAAACTATGACGAATGGCGGGAATGTAGAATGTAGAATCTATCTAATCTAATCTATGTTATTGTTTATTGTGATATTTGATACGATATAGTGTGCGCAATTAAATCAATGTTTAATATGATAGCTATGAATTGAAGTGATAATATTTCAATAATCCGCTATAGCTAATTGCTGTCATGTTGAAAATCTGTTACTTATATCTGAGAAATATAAATGCATTTTCATTTCATTTGTTTGTGCTTGTGTTTTTCGTTATTTGTTGCTGTGCTGTTATACGTAACTGTTTTGTTGGCAGTTCTGTTATGTGATGAATTGGTGAAGTCCCAAACCAATGAAAACTATCACTAAGAGTCGATTATTACTGGATGCATGGGTTTACTATTGTAAGCCTTTAGTGTTGATTTATTGATTTGGGCTATGATGTCAGCTAATACTTTAAATGCAATACATAATTGAACCATATTTAAAAATTCGTTTTTATTTATTAATGCAGTATTTGCTTCATTTTACTGTATGCACTATGCACAATAACTACATTAATTTCTAAAAATAGTCTTACAACAGCATGTGTCCTATGCAACTATGTTACAAATCATTTAATATTCCAATAAAGTAACGAACTCTATGAAAAGTTCATTCATGCCAAAGAAGTGTTGTTCGGTCGGAGTTATTTAAGCAGCCTTTTGAGACAGTCGGAGAGGCCGCAGACTCCAGTGTCTCCGATCGGCAATTTATCATGGCATCCAGCGCTTGGGAGCTATTCTTAGATTTGCATTTTTTTAAATATAAATTTGAAACTATTTTTATGAAATTAGAGTAAACCAAGCGAGCATTCCATCTCATGGTTAATGCTTCTTAAATGTTAATAAAAACTGTATACAGGGCGTGTTACGGTAAATTACAATTCACCTTTTATGTTAGGAATAAATAAACATGTTCCATTCATGTGTTCGTACTAAAATTTCTTTTATCTATGAAGTATGTATCTATAAAGTAAATACAAGTAAACAAAGACATATAACATCTGTATAATACTAAATTAATGTTGTCTGTATATTTGTGAATCGAATACGTAAGTAAAATAAATCACAAATAACTTACAAGCCTGTTATTAAAAATTGGTAAAGATAAATAAACATTTAATATTGATGATGACTCAATAATAATATTCGATATATTGTATAAACTTTTCCGCTTATCAACAAAATTATTAATACACATGTGTGGATATGGATAGCTTCTATTTGACAGATGTATTACATTTTACGTTCTGGGTTTTTATAGACGCGAGATCTGTTCTTGCTATCGTATGACATGTTATTATTAGGAATTCCACTGTAGATATAAATTAAGTAAAACAAATTAAGGAAATATTTTCCTCATCCAACTATATTTGTGTTTTGTCATCTTTGAATAAACATTTATGTCTTGGGCTCATACGCATTAAATAGGTATGTGGTAAGATCTATACTATTAATAGGCTTTATTACTACTACGTAATAACTTATATTTAGCTTTTTATATAGCAATATTCGCAATACTGTATGTTATGGGCTTTGGCCCGTATATATCTGCAGACATTGAACGTATCAGACATGTCGTTCGTTCTGTTGAATTCCATCCGAAATTTCTGATTCTTAGAAAAATCGTTTGATTTTTAGATGAAATTCTTAATTTCTTGGTCATAGTGCAATACCCAGTCTGAAAGGTGTATTACGGGACAATTAATTTACATGATTTTAGGCTAATATTATCGCGGAATTGATACATTTTGGTATGTAACGGGTACTGACGATACGAAATATCGGCAAATAAGAAATCAAAATTTCGTATCGTGAGTATCCGTTACATACCAAAATGAATTAATTTACAGCTTTATCCTCAGGTCATAAATATAATTCATATATTGGAGACCTTTGAAACCAAGTGATATAATGGATGGAACTATTTGATGGAAAGTAGTCATTGTTTCCTATGAACATTTGGAGAGGTATTACCGATGTATCGCCGGCTATGAGCAGAAATCATTTTTTAAAGAGGTCCGTGACTTAGTGTTCTTTAAATACCTTGAAAGGAATTTCATTCGATATATTGCACGTACGCGGTAAAGGGCTCCGGAAAAACCAGACCGTGGGGGATTGTAACCAGTTTACGTCACGGTTGATAAGAATGCAACGTCATTCTTTGTGCGAGTGACGTGGTGGATGACGTGTGACATGAATGCCACGTGTATGTGTGATAAACCTTTAGTTTTTATATACGATAGAAGTAGTAACGTAAAAGGCCGTACATGGATATTTGTAAAAAAATGTAAAATTTTCCTCTCCAGATTATATTAGAATTCTAACTGAGGTCGGTCACAAATGCGTTACAACGACTAAGAAATAAGTTAGAATGCCTCAGATAAGAATATCCTTGCCGCACCAATATTTAAGTGTGCTTTTAATTAGAGTGGATATAAAACACGGGGACACACAGTAATATCTACTCGTATACTGAATTTCTGTTAAGTAATTATAAAGCCTTCTACACAGTTAGATGAAATTTTACCGCAAATAAGAAGATGGAATCTCTATGAAGATTTATATAGCCGCGTTGCCCTGGAAATATGTTATATTTCTATTTAATATTTACTTATAGCAAATATCCGCTATATATATATAAGGGGTTATTTTAATGATTTGAAACGTAAGCAAATAAGGTTAATCGATATTTTATCGCATGCTGCAAAGATAGCCGCGAGCCGGCCGTTGTCCGCCTGAGCGTCCGATTGAATACGTGCTTCTCTTACAACGCTGTGATTTGCCAGTTTCGTCTGTTTTCTTATATTATCTTAAGTGTTGAGTTTAGTTTTCACTTTATTCATGCTTAATAAGGTTGATAAGAATTAATAATCAAATGAACATTGAGTCCACCTGATGGTAAGGGGCCACATAATCAACCCCAGATATGATTAGAGTCCTACCTGAGGTCGACCACAGATGAGTTGCTACCCCTGGAAACTAAGATGGAACACCTCAAATAATTAACTCTTCCTAACCAGACCCTTAAAACCAGAGCACAACAGCGCTTAACACTTGCTATTAGGCAGATATAATTGTGGCAGTGGTCGCGCTCTAGTCGAACCACAATGGTTTCTACCGCCTTCATGATAACCAATAGTTAATAGTGCAGAGATATATTTTGACGCAGTCCAACTGGCGTTGCCCGATAGATGAGTAATTGAATAACGCGAGAAATTGGGGAGCCGAACACAATTAGCAACGAGACATGAAAGTTAATGTCGTTAATCCTTAAACGAATTGCGCAGGAAATTGCGCTCCAGTTCCGTGAATTGCCTGATTGCTTGGGCACTGGGTCGATCGTTGATATTAAACAAGCGTAAATAAATTTGCACTTACATAAAAAGAACGTAAAATCGCGACATCCTCTGAACAAGCTGTTTATGAGTTCCAACGCGTGTTAACACTAATCTATCCACAATTGCGTACTAAAGATCCAAATTTAACAATGTCTGATATGAAAAAGTTGTCAAATGTCCTGTGTTGGTATCTTTTGTTGGCTGAATGTGGGATAGATTGATTTTTAATAACGGGCGCTCGACAAACATTGACCTATTACTAAAGAAAAAATCTATTGAAACTCATTTTTCGCACAAATTAGTCGGCTAAGACCATATTTCTTAACGAATCTTAAGTAAAAACGCAGTTATTTCACCGACTTCTTTCTCCGAAGGAAGAAGTTATTTATTCGCCGCGTATATTTAAATATTAAAATAGCATGTGGTCTACGTGGTGTGTTTATTGGCGTTTATGGGTATTTATAATCAATTATACGTAGAGAAGGAGTTCTATATCAAGTCGATAAAGATATATTGCCACTTCTGAGCGTAGAGATTGTCGCCTCGTATGTAAGTTAACGTGTGTAAGTTACTAAATTGCCGAAAAAAAGGTTTAAATCGATTGTCAAATTACATTTATGTAGTAAAGGGTATTACAGTGTAAATGACTACTTAAATGATAAATACGCGTGGTGTAATGTGACTCCAGCTCCACAATAAATGATTATTTTAAAGTACCCAATGTAAAAAAAAAATACTGTTTTAAAAGTTGCAATATATGCACATGTATCGAGTTTCTTGCGCCGCTTCTTCTCTACAGCGAAACATTTTCCGAAGCGTTGGTAGCTTGTTGACGTTCAACAAGAGTTCTGTATGAACCAACTTTGATTAAATGATTTTTAATTTTGATTTTTCCATTTAAATTTACGTCAATTGAATTTTTAAAAACTATAGGTTCGTAGACTATAGGTTCAAATTGAATGAAATTTGGGTATATGCCTAGCTACGTGACGTTCTCTAGATCATTGAAAAGTTAGGCTTCTAGCTTTATCCATAACGAAGTTAGAGGGGGTCGAAAATGCTCTGGATTGCTTCGAGAAAAGATAGTTCACGACTGTGCCTTTTTTGTGATTTTCTTCGACTTGGAGGGGGCACTGCCGTGCCTCCTGACACTGGTTGAGGTAGACAGGTCCGAGTTCTAACCCCAGACAGGTACAAATGAAAATAGCGAATTTAAATTTCTGTTGTGCGTCTACACGTTAGTCTATTTGCAGATATTTGTTCATGCCATTCAGAACACGGAATTCAATTATGAAGACATGAATAATTTATCACGCAGTAAGAAAATCATTTGGGATATTATAGAATTTATTTATAACTCAAGTATTTTTGCTGTTTCCTACGAATATGCAGGCATATTATTTTCTATTTCGAATGTTATTTTTTGAAAATCCGTGCAAGCCACTGAGATCGCATGAGCAGTCTCTGAGGACGCCTGACTTGAATAAAGATGCTGTGAGGAATAAATCTGGTTTAACGCGACGGTACAGCTTTCTAAACATCACTAGGGATATGGTGGACAACACCGAATATATGTTTTTAACGTATAACGTATAACGTGTTTAGTAAAGGGAGATCTCCGGCCGGGCTACGGCAGTCCACCTGATGGTTAGTGGGCACTGTCGCCCATGGACATTTGTAATACACCCCAATTACATCCTACCTGAAGTAGACCACAGATGTGTTGCTACCCCTGAGGACTAAGTTGGAACGCCTCGAATAAGTTAGACTCCCTTACCAGACCCTTCGAACCAGAAGACAGAAGTGCTTAATACTGCTCCTATTACACAAAAGTAGGTGTGGCGGTGGTGCCACCGGCGTCGAACCACAAAGGGGTCTACCACCTTTAAGTGTACTTATGTGTTAAGACTACCAATTCAGATTTATTTGTTTTCGAAACACCTAAACTCAAAATAAAACAAACAATATTACCGCTACCATCCCCATCACTAGCAATAGGGATGTGATCCCGGCTAGGATTGATGCACATTTTGGATCGCTTAATCCTAGTGCAAATCTTAGAGGTCCTCCTTTCCGGGGTTATTTGGGGTCTGCCGATCGAACTGAATGCTTGGCATATGAGGAATTCCTCTTGGGGCTAAGAGGGAGAGACAATATTAATCTTAATATGTGCGAGGGTGATAGAAGAGTGCTGATTGCAATAATCTTTCTACTCTTTCTAATTCTGTTTCCTACTCTCAGTGAATAGTGATTAAATTGATTTTATAAAGAAAGTGCAATTACTAAAATATCAATTGCCAAAATATCCAATGACCAAAATGTCCAATTGCAAAAATTTCCAATTAACAAAATGGCTAATTGTCAAAATGTACTGAAAAACATGTAAAATTGCTAAAATTTCAAATTGCCAAAATGTCCAATCACCAAAATGACCAATTGCCAAAATGTCCAATGTCCTACTAATAAAATACAAATTGCAAAAATGTCTATCAATCTCCATTATATACTTCAACCCTCAATTACAACACTAAAATAAATCTACAAAACACACACCTTTAGGGGTGTGAAGTCTATCAATCGGTACTAAACAACGAAGACTAGCCGAAACCCCTCTCAATCTGAGAGACTCGTGCCCAGCAGTACAATAATGGGTTTATAATAATAATAATTACTATTATTATGTGAATGAAACTACAATAACTCAAAATTCAACAGTCAAATCTACTAATCATGTTCAAGGTTTATGATGGTGACCACTAACAAACACAAATTTATGATTTTAGACTTATTTTACGGAATTGATAAATTTTGTTATGTAACGGGTACTCACGATACGGTGTTTTGATTTCTTAATTGCCGATATTGCGTCCCAGTTGCACGGATCATCGAACTAGACGTAGGTTAGATACCGTTAGACACACCGTTAGTAGATTAATTCTACTAGTGTTCAACTAGTGTGTGTGTAGTGTTGTGTGTTACTAGTGTTACTAGTGTCAACGGTGTCTCCCCACCGCTGCAGTTCTCCCACGATCATTGCAACCGAGCCGAAATATCGGCAATTGAGATATCAAAACCCGTTACACCAGTTACATAACAAAACCATTAACTGGTCACCGTTAAAGTCATCTGAGTGAGTTCGGTCATCCTCAACACATGCGCGAGAAGTACGTTTGTAATCGGTTTTATCATGATCGCAGCTTTCGGCCCCTTAGCGGCCAACAACGCCCGCATGTGGCCGTACACGAGAGCGTCTAGGGGCGTTGGACTGGAAAGGGGAGGGTGGGGTAGGAAATAGATCAACTGTTGCTAATTCTACGGTATGTTAGAATTTAAAAAAGTTGTTTCGCACGCCAAAATATATATATATAAATATTTGTTTAAATAAGGTTTTTTTCACGCCAAAATATATGTTTAATTTTTTTCAAAATACAGTTTTTTTTTCACGCCAAAATATATTTTTATTTTTTTTTCAAATACAGTTTTTTTTCACGCCAAAAGATATTTTACATTTTTTCAAAATACAGTTCTTTCTCCAATCACGCACCCAGTGTAGGCTTTTCATTTATTTTTTTAAGTAGCAAACGATCATGCAGTCTACCTGATGGCTAGTGGCCACTGCCGCTAATAGATAAAACACATTTTTTGTGTTTAGCGCTATCGAATGCCTTAGAATGATCAATTCAACTTGATGTTCAATGTTCTATCTTCCTTTAAAGCCTACTTACTTTGAATTTTACTATGAATTTTACTTACTTTGAATTTTGTAAATCTGTCTCACCTGCCCATACTACTGTTTAACTAAAAAAATTGGGGTCTAGATAATGTATTACCATAAAATTAAATGAGAATACTCAATTATTTGTAACAAACCATAAAATTCTTAGAATAATTTAAATAACACCATAAAATTCTTAGAGTTATTTAAGTAATAACATAAAATATTCTAATACTCACGTTCCAAAGAAGTAGTCTTTGTCACCTAATCGTTGACTTAACGAATTGCAACATTGTTCAACCTGAAAAGGAACGGTGTTTTTATGTATTTACGTTCTTAAAATTCTTGTAAATGATAATTATGTTTCATAATAAAAATCTAAATCCTAGGGATTGATGTGTGAGATGCGTCGACCCTTAGGGTTTGATAATAAAAATTCAGTACTTTTCTTTCTTTTCTTTATCCACCACCTGTTGAAGGATGTGGTAAGGGAGACTTACTTATCCGAGGCATTCCAACTTAGTCCTCAGTGGAGCAACACATCTATGGTCGATCTCATGTAGGATTCCAGTCTTATCTGGGGTGGTATGCAGTTATCCATGGGCGGCAGTTTCCACTTATGAGGTGGACTGCATGCTCCTTTGCAACTCAATCATATAAAAAAAATATATATTAAAAACCATACTCACATCAGCCAAAACCTGGTCCAATGTCTTATCATGCCAGTGCAACGCTTTAAGCCGCTTGATCACATTATTACGCTTGGCCCTCGTTTGCAGCCAGCCCAGTGGCCAGGGGTACACAGATGCGTTGCGGACCCTCGTCACAGCATTGAACGTCTCAGTGTCCACCCATGATATGTAGAGCTGGAATATAAAAAGATATAATTGTTTTCTTCATCAAGAATTATCTATATTATTTTCGAAGGTGGTCGAACTCTTTTTAGTTTGACTGTTTGTAGTTTGAGTTTGTAATTTATTATTGTATACTACGTTGGTAAACCTTTAATAAATAAACAAATAAAATAGAATCAAAATAATTAATAATTATTATTATTAATTATAGATCATTATTATGTATTAATTATTAATTATTTTAATTATATTCGAAGTACTACTCACAATCTATACACCTCAAAGACCACAAACACCTACCTCAGCATTTTTTTTTTGTTCTCGAGGGGGGAAATCTTCAAAAGGTACCCTGTGCCGTGGGAACGGCACGCGTTATGTGGGATTCTTACCGCACTAAAACTTCCCCGGTGGCCGTCCTCAGCGCTTCTTGGAGGACTCCGGGATCTCTAACGGAACACAACAGGAGACCTCGCGGGTCGCTCGCTATACGGTTCGAGCTCCCAATCTTGCCGCCCGCAACCCCGGAAGTCCCCTTTTAGTCGCCTCTTACGACAGGCAGGGGATACCGTAACCCTATTCTGGTCCCGGAACTACAAGGACAAAGACCACAAACACCTACCTCAGCATTAACCAGCACGTTGGAGACGAGACTCATATACGCTCGCATCTCAGCGCGTTGCTCCGCAGTCAGCTTGCCGCAGGGTGCTGCGCCCTTGTTCGCGGCGAACTGCGCCACCGGCTCCAGTTCAGAGACGACGAAAGCTCCGCATTTGATGAAGGGAACCCTCCCGGATGGCGACATAAACTCCGCGTTCCACCGCATCTCCACTTCGAAGGGGAGATTGCACATCTGGAAAACAAAGTAAATTTAATAAGGCTCCAGTAAAAATTGCAACACCTCAAATTACCACCAGCAACTCCTAGAAAATGCGACCAGGGTCGTAAGATCTCTCCATATGTTCAAGTGTTTACGACTATATGTCCACACATACCGTCGTCCGTCATTCCCTCCCTCTTAACATGACCAAATTTATGGTTAGCCCCTTATAGCTAATGTTATGTTACATATATATCTATCTTATATTATATTACATACCTTCAAAAAAGCCTGGACAGCAAGACAGCTGGCATTGTCCGGCAGCAGTATTTGCTCCACTTCGTACGGCTGGAATAGCTTCACATTGTCCGGCCATGGCTCTTGGGCTGGAAGTTATATACACCCATTATTAATATCTCAATCTCAATTTTGCCTACTAAAGTACTGGACAACTTTTATACAAGTAGGTTAGTTGTCAAGGGTCGATCTTTAGTAAACAAATTTGGATAGATTTGTAGTTAGATAAAACATTGGGTAGACAAATTGGTTATTAATAATGGGCAAAAGGCAGACAATAATTAAGATATAAAAACCTTAGAAGTTCAAGTACGGCACCACCACCACCACACCTATTTCTACATTCTACATTTTAAAGGTGGTAGAACCCATTGTGGTCTGACTTCGGCGGCACCACCGCCACACCTATTTCTGCCTAATAACAGCAATGTTAAGCACTGCTGTCTTCTGGTTTGAAGGGTACGGTAAGGGAGATATACTTATCCGAGGCATTCCAACTTAGTCCTTAGGGGTAGCAATTCATCTGTAGTCGACCTTAGGTAGGGTTCTCATCCTATCTGGGTTGCCTTACAAATGTCCATGGGCGGCAGTTGTCTTTTAGTATCAGGTGAACTGCATGCTCGATTGCTACTTACACGGTGTAAGTAGCAATCGAGCATGCAGTTCACCCATAAAAAATAATATAGGTAAATATTTACTTTAGCTTGATTGGGCGGGATTTTTTTGACTTCATATCCCCATTTGCGGGCAATCTTGCAGGCACTCTCGCCACCCTCTACACCCGTGTTCATGGGCAGCAGACGGTCGTAGCCAAATAGGTCTGTCATGAACTTCTCGTACACACACAGTACATCTGAGTAATATGCCCTGAAACAATCAAAGGGTGAGTTTTGAACATCGTGAAAATTTCTTTACTAAGATATCGAGATATCGATCGGTTGTAACGTAGATATCTAAGTATATGTGAAATAATTTAAATAGTTATAATTTCTCAACTAAACCATGTATGTGTTAATTATAAGTAAGAAAATGGCGGCATGAACGACATGTTAAACGAGATATTCAATTCAAGTTGCGTGCGTAATGGCACTGTTATAAAACTTATAAAATTGTCTGAGCGCGTGATAATTATGAAGCCTTAAAATGCCTTACGTTTGAATAGTACTAAAAGCGGACAAAACAGGCCCTCCCCCCTCCCCCACGAGTGCCATATAGAACTTTACATTTTTTACATTTATTTTCCACGTTATCCTATCTATTATTGTCCTCAAAATTGTGTTAATAAATTGGTACCTATTTTTTTGTTAAATATTTTAGTATTTATTGAATTTAATTTATTAAATAACCTTTCGATACTTATGTTGGTAAGTCATATATTGAAGCAGCATAACTCTCCATAACTGAGAAAAAATGCCTCTATATATAAATAAAATAAAGTTTAATGTGTACTTAAGTAGGTACATATTTAACCATATCAAAGTTATTACAGATATGAACATAACATGTAAGTTAATAATTCTGGAAAATAATTTACTGACCTGGACACTAAAGTAAGTTTTGCAGCCTGCTCTTGTAGTGCTTTAACGATCCTGGGGTGACAGTGTCCTTGGTTCACAGCTGAGTATGCGCTCAAAAAGTCGTAATACTTCTTCCCTTCCACGTCCCATACGAATACTCCTAAGTATTAAAAAAGAAATTAATGATGTAATTTGCAATATATTCTTGTTTTATTGTATAAGAGTAGCCAACGAGCATGCAGTCTATCTGAGGATATAGATATACTACCGCCCCTGGACACTGGTAGAGATAGGTGCGGCAGTGGTGTCATCAGAGTCGAACCTAAAAGCGATCTACCACCAAATTATATTGTTCTACTACCAATTAGTATTTGCATTTTTATTAGACTTTTTACTCTATGTAAGTCTCACTATAAATAGGTATAAGTCGAAAAGAATTATTAGATTTTTTTAAGTTCATGTAAATAAAACTTAAAACGATGTAAACAATATTCTTAAAGGTTAGTAACATACATTTTCTTTTCGTAATGTTATTTATCTGTAACTGTTTGTCTCGTGCAATAATATAACAATAAGTTTACATGCAAAACAATGATAAAAGATGTTATTTTTAATCGTCATCGGCGGTTTCAAACATCGTGGGAGGTTACAAAAGTTATCGTGAAAGTATTTATAACTTTTCTATATTGTACGTAGCTACTAAAATGTTGTCTTTGACTATTTATATATTATATTGTGTACATTGTTATGCTACATGCACATTATTGTATACTTATATATATAGGGGTCCGTAGCCAAAGGATAAAACGGGATCTTCTCACTGGGATCTCGGCATCTTAAACCGTAACAGATAGACTACGATTTCGACTTTGGTCAGAAAATGACCTTAGGTCGGTCACTACATATAATCTATTGTAACGTATTTAGTTTAATCGACGTGTTTAGTCGTACGAGAAAGCACGACAAACCTAGAGTAGTTATTTTAATGAAATCAAATGGTGGTAGAACCCTTTGTGGTTCGACTCCGGCGGCACCACCGCCACACTTATTTCTGCCTAATAACAGCAGTGTTAA
>DWRA01000934.1:0-19907 GCA_018250295.1 Spathilepia clonius | reverse complement strand
AAATTTCTTTAAGTTCAAAGGTAGTAGACCCCTTTGTATTTCGGCCCCGGGGGCACCCCCGCCACACTTATTTCTGCCTAATAACAGCAGTGTTAAGCACTGCTGTCTTCTGGTTTGAAGGGTGTGGTAATGGAGATAAACTTAACGAGGCATTCCAACTTGGTCCTCAGAGGTATCAAAGCATCTGTGGTCGACTTCAATTGGGATTCTGGTCTTATCTGGGGTGGATCACTGTTATCCATGGGCGACAGTTGCCACTTACCATCAGGTGGACTGCATGCTCGTTTGCTGCTCCATTATATATAAAAAAAAAACTAGAGAGGTACATCTGTAACTCTGAGTTATGTCAAATTCTCATGCAACAACTAGATGTTATAAGCAAAATAATTGTTAGTAATAATTACAGCACGTTATTATATTTTAACCTTCATGGAAATTCTAATGGCCACCTATTACTGTCAAAGAGGACGACAATTCAACAGACTGTGAAAATATAAATAGCACATTCATAATTATAGACTCCATTGAATTGCTGCCGGCTGTTATTATGTACACCGCAATCACTGTAATAGGTTGGTTAGTCCGTAATCATTGTAATATTCAAATGGAATATGTTTTCGCTATCATCTTCACAAGGATAGGCAAAGTACATGATAAGTTATATACAATGCTCACGCAAGCCACCTGATTTTATATGATCAGTAGTACCTGTCATGTCTGCATCCTGTTGCATGAACAACAGAAGTGCCTACTTCTTGTGCATACTTTATTTTCAAAGTAGCGGTGTTCAGTGATGTCAAATTCAAATCCACCGCATGTTTATATATCAAAAATTAGGTATCACTTGTTTTGGCAGTGCACGAAATTATCATGACAAAACCTACATGCCTGAGAGATTTGCATATTGTTTTTATTTCGTAAAATAAATAAAATCAAAATATGTTATTCAAAGTAGATCCTTTACAAAATTTTTGAACGTCAATAACTTACCACCACTTCTCAAGTTATTTGGTTATAGAGAAAAAGTGGCGAAAGAAACTCCACAACACATTTTTTTTAATAGAAGTATAAATGTTGTCTTACGCTAATGGAGCATGTGGAACTGAAGTTACTTCAAACCACACAGTTTTATCAATAACAAACTGCCCGCTTAAGTTGATCATAGGTGCCTCACTGAAGTCGCAATCAAATGCCACGGAAAATGAATCTATTTACTTACTTTTACGTCAGACCCCATTAGCCCTACACTTAATGTAGTAGTATAAGGAGTCAAATTACCTAAAGCGTAAAGTAAGTATCTAGAAACTCATTAATTCACGACATCGAGAATATTTAAAATTCCTCAACTTAACTAAAAATATATCATCACTTTATCTCCGACTACCGACTAAATTTCCCTCATTAGACCAGTTTCAGGGGATCGTACGGGAATTATCCGGCAACTCAAACAGCTAATCAAACACTAATTGATTGAGAGTATCTGTGCTAATATATCTTATTTTAAACCACTTGTCTTACAGACGGATAATTACCGTAAACTATAAAGTACAAGTGTTTATAAAATACAGGTAACTGTACATTGACGGTTGTAGAAGGTTTTGTGTGTTGAGCTCTGCTGTACTCTGGTTTGAATGATGTAGTAAGGTAAACATACTTATCTGAGGTGTTCCAACTTAATCCATAGGGGTAGCAACGCATCTGTGGTCGACCTCAGGTATCACTCTTATTATATTTTGGGTTATTACATTATCTAAGATTATAACAGATGTCCATGCTCGTTTGCTACTTACATCATATAAAAAATTAAAAGTAGAATAAATAACTACTTGGTTTGACGGCAAGGGTACCAAACTCCTAGATTTTTTTATAAAAGTTGTTGAAAGGTAATTATGTTCCACTTTACTTTTAAGATGTAGCAACGTATGAAATGTTTAATTTTAACGGTACCGGAAAATATCGTGAGGAAACTGATATGTCTGAGATTTCTTCATAATTTTCTCAAAAGGCATGTTTGCCAATCTGCATTTGGCAAGCGTGGTAGTGCATAGCCTAAATTCTTTTCAATTTGAAAGGAAACTCATGCCCAATAGGACAGCAGTAACTACTAACTACAACTACTTGTTTAAATAGATTCATAATAATGAAGATTACATTAATTGAATAATGTAGTTGAGTAAATTTCAAACTTTTCATCTCTTAATTGAAATGACGATTCATTTTTGAGTGTGCTACGAAGGTACGTGAACAGGAGTGTACAATTAAAATATTTGACTAAAAGTTACTCGATCCTCTACAGGATTCTTTTTGAACGTGATAAACCTAACACCACCTTATTTACCAAATCTAATCTCAGAAAAATATTTTTTGAAAATAAATCATTAAGTTATTTGCCCGACCAAGGATCTAATCCAAAACCACCGTGCATTACACACGTATGGTGACATCGATGACCTCTACACGTTATTAAATTAATATACAGCTTACAATGTCGTAGTTAAGCGCGGGCTTACTACAGCGTGTACCGAAACTCACGATACCAATACCTCTAAGCTTTATTAGTTACGTCAAATTCGTCCAAGGCCCTTAACACACTTGCAACTTGTTAAAATATTCCCTATGTAATTATCACCGTAAGCGGATAATGTAAACAACCGGACAAAACAATATGCTCGTGTTCTTCATTATTAAAAGGATCGGGCAGGAATATCATTATTTTGCTATTACTCTTGTATGGCCCCTGAAATTTCGTACTGCATGTAATTTTGGCCATACTTTGCGGTCACAAGCATACATACATTTATCGGGAATATATTATCAGTAGTGACCGTATCTGTTTGCGTTGAAAAACAGTCATAACAGTCGCTAAGGCTAAAGCTCAGTTTTTACCTACAGACATTGAACGTGTCAGACACTTGCCGTGGCGGAAGTACATTTTTCAGTATGATAATATAATTTAAAGGTGGTAGAACCCTTTCTGGTTCGACTCTGGCAGCACCATCGCCACACCTATTTCTCCCTAATAACAGCAGTGTTAAGCGCTGTTGTATTCTAGTTTGAAGGTTGTGGCAAGGGAGACTTACTTTTTCGAGGCTTTCCAACATAGTCCTCATCGGCAGCAACGCATCTGACGTCGACTTCAGGTAGGATTCTAGTCTCATCTAAAATGGACCACAAATGCCCATGGGCGGCAGTTGCCACAAACCATCAGGTGGACTGCATGCTCGTTTGCTACCCCATCATATAAAAAATACAATATATTGACAGGTACGGCCCGTGTCTATGCGACCATGTTACGATAGACAAAAAATATATATGTTAATACATATTGTACAGCAGAAAGCTATTTTGCGACAGCACGCGTCTGACCCCCTCTATCTGTAGATATAAATGAACCCTTAAACGGGTGTTTTTATTAAATAAGTTAAGCTCAAGAACCGGAAGCACTTGCTGTTTAAGTTATTTCTAAAATAAATGTTTATATTCGATTATTACACATTTAAAATCCCAACTTTCATTAAACATATTACAAGAATTTTAATTTTCTACGACTTTTTGTTTATTTTATTAGTGTACATTTCCGGTGGAAATATTTTTTACATCATATTGCCAGATTTTGCAATACTTTGTTAAGTTGACGAGGTTATACTATTTAAACTCTTTTTGTGTGCGATGCATGTATTGCATTATTGCATGCACACTACAATTTCCCTGAAATTGTTCACTAGTTGCGAATGTGGTCATGGCCTAATTGTTAACAAATTTATTTAGCAGTTCTGTAATTGGTCATGATGTACGTTATTATAATCATCACATTTAGCGATTTACACATTTTTATATAAACGGTGTCTTTCAAACTATAACATAGCCTTGCAACCACAGCTATAGTAAGATAGAAATTGGTCAGGTCTCTTCCTACAACTGGGAATGCTGGAAAAAGATACGGATTTAAGGACTAGCAACAATAAATGTCTTCAAACCACCCATAATGCGTCCATTATGATTTAACGACTTCTATCTAATAATAACAGCCGGTACCGACAACTTTGTTATCGTCATACAGGAAGTTCCGGATTCGATTTCCGTTCAATTAAGTATCTAAAAGAGGTAACACGCCAGCGACGGTGAATTTATACAGGTACTACATTTCATGTCGACGAACGTAGCCGAAGTCGCTCGTATAGTACCTCCCTTAATAACTAGGTCTAGGCATTAGAGTATAAACGAGCATCCACTTTACATACCTTTACACCTTACGTGGAAACCCGGTAATAAAATAACATTGCTGATCCCAGTATTCACTTTCTGTTAATATATCAGATTTGCCGTTTTTATAAATCCCGCCATAAATTTATCGCCCAAGTACCGCGGGCAGCCTCGAAGCAAAGTGTTTATGTTTATTTATGCAACGAGCAAGCAGTTTACGGACCGTTCCTGCTCAAACTTTGGTTAGATTCAATTTAAACGAATTGGAATGTTACTTTTTTATTATTTTTACGTCCACTTTAACTTTTTATGATCACAACATTCATGTTTCATTTCATTTTCATGGGGAAAAATATCCAAACAGACATCTAATACGTATTCATATTTTTTCCATATATTCCATTATTACATCAGTCATAGAATTTAGTTCATGTCACAATTGACAGGTATTTAAGTTTCTTTACAGTCTTTAACCAAGTTATAATTTATTTCTGATACGCACATAACTTGGAAAGATCTGAAGCCGTTTAACACTAAACAAAAGCACTTGAAGGTCGAAATACATACTGAACACAATTTTATTGTTTCAGGAGAGCGGAGAATACTCCACAGTGTATCTGGCGAGTTCCGTTCTGGAGAGCTTACCTGCATCCTTGGACCTTCTGGAGCCGGCAAGTCGTCGCTGCTCAACATACTGGCTGGCTACACGTATGTATTTGTAGTCTATACCACCAGTCGTTTTACAGACACCTGATTAATTGGTTTCTAATACCTAAGATGCTTTGGCCTACAAATTTTGAAATATTCAGAAAAATCAGAAGATTCCAATCGTAGTAAAGGGGGCAAAAATAAAAATCACTTAATTAAAATTTTTAGACCTATGCTCATATTAAAAACGTAAATAATAAAACAAACTCTTTTTGACACGTGCAATATGATTAAGTAACAATAAAATTATCTTATTCATATTTGTAATGATGTTTCTAAAAGGATGTTTCGTTCAAGGTCCAACGGTGTAAACGGATGTATCACGGTGAACGGACATGCGCGTGATATGCGATTATTCAAGAAACTCAGCTGCTACATCATGCAAGATGACTTTCTGCAGCCGAGGCTGACAGTCAGCGAGTCCATGCTGATAGCAGCTGACCTGAAACTGGGGGCAGAGCTAGGCTCAGCTGAAAAGGGACTTGTTGTAAGTAATTTTTATTCATAAGACAATATATCACAGTCGCTACACGCGAATGCACTTGAAATTTTAAGGATCAAGAAGAATGTAAGAAAGTGAACCCTAATTTTATATTAAGGAGCAGTGCAGGCTGTTAAATTCTGGCGAGAGTTTACTTCTTACTAATTTGTATATTACCAACTTAGCACAATTTTTAGATCACATATTTGCTATTATTAGTGAAGAAAAAGATTGCAATCGAAAAGCTCATGAAAGGTTTCTACTAAGAATCATCAGTAAAAAGATTGATCACAATCACAAAGACAATACCTCCTAAGCGTTTGCGTAGGGCTCATGCTTGTTCGTCATGAAAAGCATTACTGCCACACCTGTCTATGCCAAGGAGCTGTAAGACGGTAGTACAAATATGAGGCATTTTTACTTAGTACTCATAGACTGAAATATACGTGCAATCGTTTACAAATTGGATCTTTTCCTTTTTCATCACGATCATACATTTAGCCGAGGTTAATATTGATCACTTAATATCATGTTAACTGCTTGGTTATTTCTTATTCCTATCATATAAAAACTGACTTAAAGACTACTCAGATATCCAATATTATATCGACATTTAAAAAAAAAACACCGTAATATTGTATTCTGTCCTGGATAAAATATAAATAAGAAATGTTTTTGCCTTATTCAATGTTGCGTTAATAAATATTAATCAACGTCTTGTTAATCAAGTATTTAACAACAAGTCAAATTTAATTGTCATGTACATAAAACAGTGTCATTTGTGCATTAAATACAATTAGTAAATTCAGGGTTTTGATCAAGACATATAGGTACATTTTAAAGTATATGAATTGCGTGTTACTGTGTTCGTACACGCTAATTTGCTAAACCAATTTCAGTGAAATTTAGTGGAAGTGTTCACCTCTGGATGTCTTTTTTGTTTGTGACAGGTTAATGTCTGCCCGGACCCTGCAATATTAATATATTGATCGTGCAATTTTCGTAATACGTACAAAAAAAAACATTCGTATAGGCGAAATCATAGAAGAATCACAAAATTTCACGTAGAACAATTATAACATATAACACCTATATTATACAATCATTAGCCACAGATTATTGTGAAGCGGCTTTATACTATTATACTTTTATAAGGCAAGATTTTAAACCCAACTACAGGTAGGTAGGATCTCTTAAGATTAAGTTGAAATATTTTCTCTACTACCACATCCACCCCAATCCTATGTACATACTACGCACTACAGCACGAATACTTCTGCTGTACCAATCAGATAAAATAAAATAATAAAGAATAAGGTAGCACTAACATCCGTTATCAAATAATCAATCTATACAAATTATGTGCCTAACAAAGATCGAAATATGACAAGAAATTTCGTATCTTTGGTTGGCAAAATAAGATAGATTGATCATAATATTAACGGGCGTAAGTGGATAAGTTATCGCTACTGTTTTGTTTTTTGTTAAGATTCAAATGAATAAATTATTTTTTGTTACTTTATTAAACGCTGATGTAATGGTAGAATACTATGGTAATTAGTTACTTATGGCTTAATTAGCACTAATTGTGGATTAATTCATGAAATTCAAATGAATGGCAGATTTTTAGCAGACATAAAAAATATTTTTTTTTATTTTGACATTTTTTGTGACTACGTTACGCGATTATTTGATTACCTGCGTTGCCTAGAGGAGACGACATTGATCTGTTAGGCAGAGGGTACCTCAATCGATTTGTTCAAAATGGTCACGAACTGAATTTCGATCTGATTGTTTATTTTCTCCTTTCTCAGTGGTAAGTGGGGTTATAAGTGTAGAAATTATCAAATGTCCCAGTATTATTACTTGGAGTTGCTTCCACTGACGATGACGTGGTTAAATGGATATTTTCTACTTGGAGACATCCTTGTGACATCTAATACGTCTTAGAATATGATATAAAAACAAAGATTCTCGTATGCCACATAACACATTTTGCCCTAAAGTGTGTCGAAATCTGTAAAATACATACGAACTCGCTTTCTTATTGAACGCCCGTCCCTACTTCGACTTCATTTTCATACCGTTTTTTATTCCATTAAACGCGTTTTACTTATTCATGTTATACTTACAATTCCGGTGGCCTGAAAACTTGGATTTCCATTCCAGATTCTGTTACGTCAGGCTAATGCGGGATTTCGACAAATTCCTGCCTCTGAAGAAACGAAGGCGCCAAAGAATGTTTTGAAAGTATTTGCTTGGATCCTTGTACTTATTTTTCAAGAATCCCTAGGCTTGAGAATCTGGAGTCGGATCAATCTTGTATCAAGTTTGTTTTAGATACCAGTTTTGATCATTTTGTTCAAGATACTTTTATGATATTATTATTATCGATTCTATTTTTCCAGTTCTCATATATAGGGAAAATGGTAAATTTTGAGTCATATCCTAAATCCCATTAAACATAACTAAACATGTTTAGTTGTAAGTGCCTAGATAGCACCTAGTTTTATCGCGATATTTTTGTAGTTATTATCTTGTAACAATTTCTTCTTTGTCGATTCCTGTTCTGTGTGTAATAGATTCTGAGGGATTCTGTGCCAGTTATATGGAATAGCAAAATGTAGTCTAATTGAATTCCTGTACAAGATCTGTCCATCGAGTTAGTGACATCTCCCTGCTACGTTTTTCAAGCACTTGACCAACGGCTATCAATTTCTCAAAGTTATTTGGGTCTCATCGAGTCACGTGACCGAAGAATTTTAGAAACCGTGGTTATATATTCTTGCGTATATTATTAAATTATTCGGCGTGTAATACAGTGCACACATTTCTATCCAAATATCCGTAAAACTTTCTTGTTATTTTTCCTTTTATGTTCATTATCATCAATCACTAATCACGTTTAGCAATTCCTAAGACAATCGCGTACAGAAAGGTACATTGGAGAAAAAACCAATTATGCCTATGCCGATGCCGCAAAATAAGCTCCTAAAATATACTTATAATTAAAACATTTGTATAGATTACAAACAAGGACGTTCTATTATCACTTTGCAATTGGGTCATGCTGGCCTTCTAATTTTGTTAATTAGTCCATTTGTTTTGTATTGGATGTACAATTAAATTTGGCAGATTTAAACTTTAGGAAGGCCGTGTAAACACGACGAAACGTATTGAATAGCTTTCATTTGCAATATGATAACAGTCTTTATGAAGATATACCGATTGTTCAAGTTTAAACAGCGGAAAACATATGCGATAAATATTAGAGAAACTGCTTCTACGGTGTCCATGGAACTGATATTAATAACTTATTTTAATAAAAACTCATTACTACCATTGACAGGAATACTGATCCGATATGTATTCCACAATTAATAATGTGATTTATATGCAATAAAAAGATGAAATCCTATAAATCTAGAAATCATATAGTCGTTAGACTACCTACAAAGACAGTTGACAGAACGAAACTTAACAAATCCAGTCACTAGTGACTTTCTATTAAAAACAAAAACAAATGAGTTCGTAGTTAAGACAGTACCATAAATCATAATTCAAAATACTTACAAGTAATTAAGGTTAACCCAGCACCTGAGTAAGTACGGAAGCTTTTCCAAAACTCTCGAAAATTGTATCATATATCAAAGGCTCGATAAACCCTCAACCCAACTTTAACAAAGCAACGAGTAGCAGGATTCATTACAAAACATCAAACGAATTTAATTTAAATGCGATATATAATACAGTTTGTAAAGAAATGGCATCTGTACCTTTACGTTTATAATTGGCTCCCGTTTATACCTACAAACGTAGAGAGTGTAAGACGCATGCCGTGATAGACCAAAAATTTATTCTCTTATACAGTTTGCACTGACGTATTTACTTATATCCACTGTAACATATACTCGCAGACACAGTCTGCGACGACCCGTGTTTGATATGTTCAGTGTCTGTAGATATAACGAGAACTTATTTGCGTAGTAGTTAGCTGTACGGTTTAAATAGGACGTTAAAATAAGAGAGAAGTTATAAATTCAAGGTGTGTAACTATGTCTGTTTGTGGTATAGTAATTCCCAAGCAGATGAATTGATTTTAAACTAGATTTTTTTACTTGATAGGTGACTTGACTTGATGACTTAACTGTTTAAAAAAATCTGTACAGCTATATGAAAATCACCAGTGCTTCTAATTATTTATTAAAGTCCTTATGTTTTGTGTTTTTTGTGTTATTGTTGAAAATTAAAATACCAAAACAACATCTTTAAGTGATCTATACAGTCCATAGACATCTGAAATCGACCTCACAGAACATTGGAGTCCTACCTAAAGTCAACGTTTGCTTGTGTATGCAAATAAATAAAATTGAAGTGTCTGTTTTTAATATCAAAATACCAGCTTTGTACTGGATGCATGCATATACATTTTGCATTCATAGGCAACTTTTATAAGTCTATACAGTACTTATAACAAAAATTCAGTATTTAAACCGTCTTGTCTGTTTGTTTTTGGATAATCTCCGAAACGGGTGAACCGATTTCGGTGCGACTTTTACTGCCAAGTAGCTGATGTTATAAGGAGAAACTTATTTTAGAAAAGTATTAGGATTACGCGCAGAAATAGTAAAATCCCTGGAATGTTTAGATATAAAATTTCGGTTATAATGTATATCATATTAATTTTTTTTAAGCGAGTGAAACCGCTGGGTTCAGATAGTTTCGTATAAATTTCATCAGGCGTAAGGCATATATATATGGCGTAATCTTCACTAGGTTGTCATTAGTTAAAGGTAATAAATGTGCATAATTATATACTCATATATCTCTGTTCTCTGTTCACCAATGATAATAATATAATTGTAAATTACAAATAATAAGTATTTAATTTTAATTTAATAACGTAATGGTTGCTAATATAAGAAAAAATGGTTACAAAATACAATTATACAACATTTATATATATGTGTAAAATACACTTTCATAAGATTGAAATGACAAACTCGCATGAAGTTCTTCAGAGGATATATTGACACTGCCGGCGATGTATATTGGATAATCAATTCCCTATAGAACAGGGACAGAACAGTGACTCTGTTTAAAACCGATAGTAAATGTGTACACGTATGTAAGTGAGCCAACATCAACGACCTTCCACCGAAAGGTAAAAACTGCTCACGCTAGAAATATGTGTGGTGCCTCTCCCGTCGAACTATACTGATTTTACCAAAAGCTACTACAATAAATATATGTTATTGGTTGCAGGTAGAAGAAATTTTACAGACTTTAGGCTTGTGGGAGCACAGGGACACCAGGACGGAACGGCTTTCAGGAGGACAGTCCAAACGACTTTCTGTGGCTTTGGAGTTGGTGAACAATCCGCCTATAATATTCTTGGATGAACCTACCACGTAAGATATTTTTATTTATTAGTATACAATAGTACTTAAAAGTTAACTTCATACTTTCGTATGTTCGATGAGGATGTTGTACATATCATATTATGCATCTTGTATTTTTTTCTACTAGTTAACCTCGATCGCGATTATGTTACTTATCTTTTTTACACCGCTGTCATCTTTATTCATATTCCTAAGTTGACTGGGCGAATGCTTAGATCATTAAACCGTCCTACGTCCTAATATATAAAAAAAAAACATAACAAAATCTTTAACAAATGTAGAAAATTGAAAGAAAAAATATGTACAAATGAAATAAACTCGTACAAAGAGGAATGTATGGATGTAAGCCGCTTTGCGACACGCCCGGCTCAGCGCTCGAGACCGAATTTATACGGATCCAGACATAAGCAGTTGAGCACTGCAAAAAATAAGCACGAAATTTATTGTTTTATTTCGCTTATTTCTCACTAGACTTCCGCAAGACTTCGCCGGTTTGTTAGAGAAATACGTGAATTTTTAAACATTTCTTTTTTGATGTATTGTTGTGTACAACCTTGGTCACATTTGTTACGTGACATGATACTGCATCTATATGTGTGCATGTATGTATGTACAAGTGCGTTTGCTTGTGTTTTTTTATCCATATACATTCCTGAGAATTCTGTAGGAACAGTTATTTTTTACATTGAAATAAACGTGCGCTTTGCTAGCGCGGTGGTAGCTAAGCTTAAATTTCTCTTAGTCTGATGAAAGTCCCGTGCCCAGCAGTAGGACAACAAATGGTTTCAACAAAGGATTTTAAATAAAATTGAACAAGCAAAGAATCTATCTGATAATAACTGAAACTCCAAATATGTTTAAAATCGTTTCGTGTTAGTACCCCTTCAAACCAGAGTCAACCAGTAACGTGTTAGTACCTAGAGGTTCAAACCAGAAAATAGCAGCATTTTTACTAGTATAAGAGTAAGTAAGTATGGCCGATATCCCCCTCAGCGGATCCACGAAGGATTCTACAACTTTTAATGTACAGTGGGGTAATTTATTTTCTGGCGTGTATGTTATGCAAAAGATAAATTAAAGTGCACCACACAGCAAGAAACGTAAATGCTCTGTAAGCTATAAAGCTCAGAGTCAAGCCTTACCCCATTAATAGGTACTTACTTTGCTTCGCTTTGTATTTGCTTTGCTTTGTGCAGCATCAATTTGAGTATTCTAAGTCCGTTGCAATGTTATCCCTTTACGTATTTGTACCGCAAAACATCGCTTCCGTATTTCGCTTTGAATGGTCGAGTAAATTTGCCAGCAAAAGCGATGTTGTAAGCAATCCTAAGGCTAGCTAGAGATCTCTATTTGAATTTCTTACGGGCACTAGATACCATCCTTTTGGGTTTTGCCCCTACTATTTCATGTAGTTAAATCGAATTGAAAAGCGCAATTTATTTAGTTCACTAGATAGCGTAGTCTTCACAATTAAGTTAATATGACGCATTCGTTTGTAAGTTTTAGGGAACGCTTTGTGGTTCGACTCCGGAAGTGGCACGATGTTTTGTACCGAATGACAGCAATATTGAGCCCTGTAGCTTTCTGGTTTTAAACTTGGCAAGGGAAACATTCTTATACTGTGAATTCCATTAGTCCGCAAGGGTGGCAACGCATCTGTATCTAACCTCGGATAGGACTCTAATTTTATTTGGGGTTAGTTACAAATATCCATGGATTGCAGTAGTCATTTACCATCAGGTAGACTGCATGCTCGTTTGCCTTAGCAAACAAAATTGGCTTATCAATTTTGTAAAAAAGTATTTTAATTGTCCCAATCAAAAATGTTTCAAATTTAAAATCCGGTATCTTTCCATGACCTGATTTTATTATTCAATTATGGTTGTACACATGTAGTACAGGCAATGGCAAGATAATTACATCGCGAATATATGCGAATAATCCTAATCATCCTACATAATCCCGCACTAACGTTGTAATGCAGCGTAACCAGATTAAATTGTACGGGGAAGCATGCCTAGTGAATAATTAAACAAGCAACACTAGATGAAATTGCAGTATGTTTGTTATAGATATTATTATGCACACATATTTATAGAGTGTCATTAACTTTCTAGTCATATTCAGACCTATGTCCAATATAAATGTCAATAAAACTAGAATAAAATGTATTCATATAAATTTAATTCCAAAATTCAAGCATCATTTAGGTTTGGTGCAGTGTTCAGATACAAAGCTGAATACGTTATACAAATAACCTTGAATGGTCCCATCATATATCGTATGGACGTCTAAAATTGGATTTACATAGTACCTAGGGACGGCAAAACCTTGATTGTACAACCACTTCGAGCTAAACACAGCGAAACCCAACCAAGTTAACCTTGTTCGAACGACCGTGTATTTGGGATTTAATGATTCGACTCCCACGAAAGTTACCTTCCCTAATTGATTTATTTTAATCCCATTGATGAAGCCATATTT
Organism: Spathilepia clonius; assembly: GCA_018250295.1. Lineage (NCBI taxonomy): Eukaryota > Metazoa > Arthropoda > Insecta > Lepidoptera > Hesperiidae > Spathilepia > Spathilepia clonius. Next base: position 6,629 of record DWRA01000934.1, on the reverse strand, counting down.
TTCCTTTCCTTCGGTGCTAAATATTCCACGTACACGTAGATTAATTTGTTTCCCATTCAATCTCCGAACTGAAGGACCAAGGTAGCAGGAAATCAAGTTGCTCAAACATTTCCAGTTTCCGAACACGGCGTGGGTTTATGAGTAATAAACCATTATGTACGGGTAGAGTGATTAAAGGAATTAGTTCTTATTGTTATATTCGGTACCTGAAACAATTTTGCTAACATACGTGCAAGTTTTTAAGGAATATCAAAAGACACCTTCATTTATTCAGCAACTTCATGATAAATTTTATAAATATTAATTATAGAGACTCTTGCAAGTGGCAAAGATGTAAAACTAATTTCTCTACGCTAGAGGCATCTGCTTTTAAGTTGACGAAAAAAGTTTCAGAATACTGTTATCTTAACATACCATCGATTTTATGGTATATTATACTAACAACGCTATTTATTTAGGGAAAAAATAAAAACAGCTACACAATTTCATGTGTGAAGCTATTTCAGGCGCAAATCTGGAACTGGCGCTGGAAATCACCTGGTCTAACTATTTATTTTCCTCCACCTTATTATATGATGGAAGTAGCAAACGAGCATGTAGTCCACCCGATGGAAAGTAACAGCTACCTCCCATCTTCTGTAATCAACCCCAGATGAGATTCCCTGATTCCTGAAGGTCAATTACAAATACGTTGCCACTCCTGAGGACTAAGTAACGCCTCTAATAAGTATGTTATCCTCACTACCTCTTCAAACCAAACTACAGCAGAGCTTAACACTACTTTTATAAGGCAGCAATAGGTGTACATTTCAGAATAGTATTCAATTATGCATTAGAAATTAAATCAACATTGTGGAATTGGTCCAAGCGTGTTTCAATTTCCGAACACGGCGTCGGTTTATGAGCGATAAAGCGTTACGGGGTTGGTGATTAAGCGAATTACTTCTTATTGTAGTCGAGTAATTGCAATTTCAGGCCCACGTTTCGAGTAACTCCTGAGAGGTCACGTTTTTCAATGTGTGGCACGGTGGAATATAAAGATTACGTTACAAAACAACATTACGTTACATTAACATAATCTGTATACACGTAACACGTTTTCCAAAAGATTGTCATAAAAGATTAAGTACGTAAAAATGTCATTCTTCGACCGGAATACTAAGAAAATAATTGTCATAGTTGCTCGATTTATTTATTAGAACTTCTCATTGACTCGTAAAACTACTCTCAGATTATAATAATTTTATGCAGTGGTATTACGTTTATCGTTGACTGTTATGTAGCAAGAATCCGTAAACGTTTTTAACCTTAAAATCATTGTTACAAAAGTAGGTATTGCTAAAATGATTGACTACACAGTTTTCTTTATAAACATTTCTGTAATTTGTTAAATCGTAAAACCATAACACACGACAAAGTGGCCATTGTATACTAATACAACTATTAGTACTAGTATCTACTAGTATACTAATAAGCGTGTACTACACTAAACGTAGTGCTAAGTACGAGTAATTAATATTAAATTTTATTTAATGATCCAAAGCTTTATACACTTAAGGAATATCAACCATTTTTTAATAAATTTCGTTTAACATGTTTCGCGCATCAGTCCCTCTACAAAATTATGGAAGACATTTTCTCATCACGTCAGCTGAAGAACGGCACGCTAATGCTTTGGAATTTTGTAACAAAATGTGCACTGTAACGGAGAGAACATAATTTAATATATTCACACTGCAGGTAAAAGTAGAAAAAAATGTAACGCATAATTTCTATTAACCCTATCATCCAGAAGGTACAGATCTTTTCCCCTAAACAAAGAACATTATTGTTCAGCAGATAATATATTATTTTTGTTATGTTTAAACGGACAAAACACCAACAAAATATTTTTTGTACCTTGAAAATAAACTATTTATAGTACTATCAAAAAACATGAGTAATAAAAATAAATACTTATTTAATAAAGCATAGTATGATAAAGAAATAAAACAATTCCTCAAAGGGATGTTTTTGTATTCAATCGGCTGGAACAAACCCCATCGAAGCTCTCAAACTTGGATGAAGTTTATCCAAAGTTGTTGTCGACCCATTAAAATTTGATAACAAAGATGGAACCTTCTGTTTGAACACACAAAAGGATAATTCGTGCCCTTGTCTCCTTGGAAATTGCGTAAACTTTGAAAAAATACTCTTCATTAAAACACTGGAAGAAATGTACTTAACATTTATGTTACTTTTAAAGAATCTAAATGTACTCTCTATTCTTTATATTTTATTGTATTTTCTGTTATTATGACATTTTATTATTTTCTTCGTTTAAAACTGTTTTAATCATTATATCACGTTATAAATATTTGTGGTATCCCATTATTTATTATTTGTTATTATTATTGCAACTCTTAAAGTATATTTAAGTAGAATACTATTTCAGCTAAATTAAAAGTTTTTTTTTTTTTTCATACATGTCTCCTATATTCCTAGATTATTATATAATAAATATTAGTATTGAAACAAATGATACGTTATAAGGTCAAAGAGGGATAACTAAGTGTTTCTATGACAAAATTTTTCATTATCAATTATTATGTGCCTATTGTCCTATACGTTTCGAAAATGCTAGACTGTATAAGTATATAAAACTATAAGCAAGCAACATAAACTGTTGTTATAAAGCAAAAAGGGGTAATACCTATGTATTATATTAAATATTCCCCATTTTACCCCCGACTCAAAAGATTCGTATTATACCTAAGTTTAACGTGTGTAGGTATCCGAGTACTAACCTGTGGCATTGTAACTCCTAAACAATAAACTATTGTTATTTAGACTACTTTTTTATTTCAAACTTATTATGAAATAAAATCTGTTCAATGATTTAAAGATCACTTTTCTAGTTGGAGTTGGGTATTGTTATGTTAATGTATGAGATATGTTTACAAAACATATTTTTTAATTTCCATTTCAGGGGTTTAGACGTGGTGTCAATCAGGCAGTTGGTGGTACTCCTAAGACTACTCTCACGTCAGGGTCGCACTATAGTCTGCACCATCCACCAACCGTCGGCATCGCTATTCTCCCTCTTCGACAGAGTCTACGTCTTGGCTAATGGAATGTGCTGCTATCAGGTAAGAGGATTAAACAACTGAACTATAAATAACTAATTAAGGCAGACGTAAGGGATAGCAGCACATTTGTGACCGACGTCTGGTAGGACCCCAATCCAAGCAGTGACCACTTACCATCCAGGACTCCATGTTTGATTTTAATTTAATAAAAAGAAATCCGCGAACAGCATTTCGTAGTGGCCATGGTCATGGTTGTCTAATCTGCAAATTGTTCCACGCTCAATAGTCGTCTAGGCAAACACGTAAATATTGCATTTAGATTTATTTTGTGGGTTTGGGTGCGTCCTTTTTGTGTGTATGTAGAACCAATCACACAGGCTTACTAGGTATGAATAAAAACCATTCATTAATATATAAAGATTTTCATTAAATCATTAACTAGTCTTTTTAATATGCATCATGCATCATGTAAATGAGCTACCATAAGTTAAAAGATACATTTATTAATATTAGCCTAGAATCTATAAAAACGTATATATTTTTTGACAGAAGAGCTCTAGCAGAATTTATTGTATATTAAGGAAATTAATACAAAACATCAATTGCACTTTTGCAAGTTCAATACACGACGCTTACAAATATCTACAATCATGTAGTCTGTCGAAACAGACTCCCTTAACCCTGATCTCTTTTTAATGGCGTCTCCAATATTCGAACTAGTACATTGCATGAATAAAGCAGCATTCAAGATACATAATGCAAGGAAAAATATCTATTTACATGACTTTAAGCGCGCTTATGTAGACTAAATAGTAACGGCTTTTATACTGATAGAGTCGTTACGATCTTTGTATACACATAAAGATCCAAACACCCAGATCCAGATAACATATCCAAGCTCGTTAATAAATTATCATTCATAAGCCGGGGATCGGATCTTCCAGGTTTCCACTATGTGTCAGACCAGTGTGGTGACCGCTCCAACGCGCAGGTCATTAAAATTGGAACCAATCTCCTGAATTAAAAATCTCGGAAGCGGTCTGAATTTGATCGGATGTTCAGATGGCATACTACATCGTTCTACATCGGCATCGTTCTACATTTTTATTATCGGAGAGTCTGAAAACATTTTACAAAGATTAACCTTTAACGTCAATCTGAGGATTAGGCTGCAGGCATGTATTCTATTCGTCTGTACAAAAAGTATATTTTTTATCTGTGTCGGTCTATCTGCTGGCGGCTATATCCGAAACGGCTGCACTGATTTTTTTCGCGGAATTTGAAAGACAATTGACGTTATAAGGCATAACCAAGGCTTGGATTTTATTTTCAAAAATGTGTAAGAAATCTACGCAAAAAATTAAACCTAGGAATTGTACGATGCGCGCCCAGTAGTATTAATTTTTTAACGTAGGTATATAATATTGACAAAATATCATGCTACATTTTTGTAAACGCGGCTGAAACTGCGGGCGCAGTTAGTATAAAATAAATCGTTTGCAATTTTTGTATAGCGCAAAATTTAATATCGTCGAGGTTCGTCTTTTGGTTTATGCAAACTGATTTAATTATAACTAGCAATAAAAGCGCCCGTTTGCTCGCTTAAATGTAAATTAATTACATTTTGGTACATTGCGCGATTCTTGAACAAAGGCGTAGTAAATTATTTCCTCCTAAAGGAAACTCATTACAGTCTTAGACAAGTCCCCAGTAAAGTGTTAAGGTCAGGCAGGTCTGCACTTTCCTGTTCGTCATACTTATTTGTAATTGTCGATACTATCCAGATTTAAACCCGTAATTTTACGTATTTATACACTGACGACGGTCACGCACAGCCACTGACTTCTATGACGGATATGATTGGCTTTCATTTTATTACATTCTTGATTAACAAAGCTACTTTGTCTTTCAAAGAAGCAAACTTAAGGAGATGGTAAGTGAGAGGTCGCAACGCACCTTAGAAGCTACCGACTTGTGGCAGATCCGGCGGCGGCAAGCAAAGCCGCCATAAGACATGACTTGTTACATGTTTTTAAACTAGATTAGCAAATAACATTATAACTGTTGATAAATTGATCTATTAAATCACAAATTTTAATAAATATGTACATAAATATATATTAATTTCAGTAGATTACATTTATTTGCTTAGGAAATATATCACTTAGACGACACATACTCGTAGTACCTATATAAAATCGGTCTTTAAACATTAATCACTAAACGCGTTGATATCATTAAAATTCGATGCGGAATGCTTAAAGAAACTAATAAAAATGTAAATAATGAATACCTATACAATATTTTAATGACATCTACAAAACTAATATTTTATATTAAATGTTAAACAACTCACTTATCCTTATTAGCAATTAGCTTCTTTTTGTCTAGGTTTTTGTATTATAAATGATAATTAAATAAAATAAAAATTGAATTAAATGAAATTAATTGAAAATTAAAATTAAAATAGCTGAGAGATAATGAGCGATATGTATACAAATACTTTAAAACAAAAACACTAATAATATTATTGTAATGCCGCTCCGAGGACAAAGATGGTCTCATCATAATGTAAATCAGTTCCTTCACACCCTTCCAGTAAAACGTAGAACTGCTTCACGTTAGACATAAAAGTGGCAGTAGTTTCTCCTGCTTGTGGTCGAACCATACAATCAATCAGTAATGAATATCGTTCATTACAACGTGTGAACAAACAAGACTAATCAAATAAAATAGTTTCCACTTTGAATTATAATCATTATTGATAAAAAATACAACACGAGATACATGTATGTGTACATACACAAAAACAAACGGAATTTCTTATTTCAAAAATAATTTTAACACGTTGACAAATCTGTCAAAAGCAACGTTGCTACAGTTGTCAAACAAGCGCCGTCGTTAAATTTGTCAAACGGAGTCGCTGTAACAGTGCGCTTTAATCAAATTAATTAAGAATTCAAGTGACCGCAGCGCGAAATTATGAGAAGTCGTTAATTATGAGAAGTCGTTAATTTCGCGGACAATTTAACTCTCGACCGATTAATCGGTTTCATAATTCGAAGTTCGTCTCGTTCAGAATGGCTGACAGTGTTTCTCAATTTATTGTGTTTTAAACAAAGACATTCAAGTACATGAAGTAATATACCGGACGTAGGGAGGATAAATGTTATGACTTATTACCAAATACTTGTTCAGAAATATGTATATAAGTGTGGAGTGGAATGAATTTTTTTCGTCATATGTATTTAATCTATTTGGTTTCAAACACAAAGAAAGTTTTTTCAGTAGCTTAATGGATTTTGTTCTTTTTTAATTAGTCATGTTAAAATGTGTCGAGAAATTGACATAAGACTATCTCGCAAAGAAAGTTCCTTTTGCATGTATTTAAGGTATTTTCTTAAATACATGCAAAAGGAACTTTCTTTGTCTTTTTAATAGTTAGATATCCAACGCCCATAACATGAAAAAAATATTCAAAATTATTTACATTATACAGGAATTCCGGGTTCGGCTGACGGCAAAGACATCTAAAATTATAAATAACGAATTTAGTTTTCT
>DWRA01000933.1:0-19910 GCA_018250295.1 Spathilepia clonius | reverse complement strand
GGTAGCAACGCATCTGTGGTCGACTTTAGTTGGGATTCTGGTCTTATCTGGGGTGGATCACAAATGTCCATGGGCGCCAGTTGCTACTTACCATCAGGTGGAATGCATGCTCGTTTGCTACTCCATCATATAATAAAAAGGCCTTAGGAGCTAAATTAAAGAGGAAACTTGTAAATTGTGTACATGTGTTACTATGCATTGTTCGCTTTGATTTACCGAAACTACTTTACTGTACTTTACTAAAAGAAAATTTCATATAGCATGATTTCTTGACCTGGCATAATATAGCGTGTGACGTTATGCAAACAGTTTTTGCAACATGGCAACCCGGTCGGTTTTAAAAAGTAATCAGAACGCATCTCCGGTAGTTAGACCCAAATAATTGCTCGCATTAAAATTGTGTAAGACGAACTAAATATGAAAATAATTATCTAAATACACAGATTATACCTTACTTGCATTATTTTAGCTGTAAAATTATACAGATACGTATTTTTTAAATATAATTCGTTTATTAACTCAGATTATAATTTTTTGAGAAACATTATTTATTTTAAATGAAAAATAATATTTTTAAATAGTAACTATTTCTTAAGTATATCCACAAATTATAGTAAAATAAATTACGTACTTATTTAAAATATACCTTAGCATTTATTATAATTTAAAGAAAAAAGAAAAAGCATTGACGTCTTAATTATAAACAGTACCTACAATATCTCGAACAATGAAATGACAGCTATTAAATAAATTGACAATTTGATCGCAACTTCCGGTACTGAACAATCAACTTGAAACATTGATGTGCAACTGATTTATTAACGCTTAGGAGAAACGTCGGGCCGTTTGTTATAATGATAACCCCATAACTGACACGGGGTACAGCACTTAATTGGTGTAATATTAGAAATGGTAAAGTTGAAACATGCAGTCATTTGTTATATTGACCCTTGATAATTTAATAAATTTGTATATTAAGTTGACCGGAAACTAGATTAACGTTTTGTCAATATTAAAGGCACTTATGTTATTATGTTATTGTTATTAAAAAAAAAAAAAACTAGATTAACCGCAGACAAGATGGCGATGTGTAATACGAATATGAAGTTATTTAGTTACGGCAATGCAACTCTTACGTTGCGCGGCTAAACTTGTTTGTTTTGCGTCGATTGTCTCCGTAACGTAACACTGAAGCGAGATGCGGCTCAACGACCTTATTTTTCTGTAAACTTTTTTGCAAATCGTAACTTTATAAAGCCAATTAAATTCCTGCTTATTTTTTTTTATTATAGCAAGATACAATAAACATATATTTGCTGTTGTTAGTGCGCTATGATTAAAGCTGAAATATTGTGAATTGACTTTTTATTACACAAAAGTAATTAAAAAATAATGAAAATTAGTTTTAATAAAAAATTATCAGCTTTACAATGTTAGTGAAGTGAGTAATTTTACTGACAGTAAAATTTTACTAAACTAACAAATGAATTGACATGGAATGTTGTAAGACATTTTTAAAACTATCAAAACGTGCCCAAGCGTAGTTCAGACGAGACACAAATGTGTGGTTTGTTTCTGGAATCCAAAGACATTCTAGATGTGATACTTAACAAAATGAGTAGGATTTGAGATTGACAGTCATATTAGGTAATTTGTGTTAAACATTTTTAAAACGTTTGTAGTACAAATCGTTGACGTATGCTTGTTTGTTTCCTTTAGAATAAAGGTTTATATAAAGTGAAAAGTAGGTGTATCCCAGCTGAGGAAAGAACCAAATACTTAAAGTAAAAAATACAAAACAGTCGTAAGTGTTTAGGTACAAATTATAAGGTGACACGTTTGACACTTTCTAGAACTTCGATGCTTAAGATTAATCAAAACGTTAATAACAACAGGAAGAAAGTAAGCTTCTAAAATTTAAATTGAAAGCAACCTGACACTCGCCCTTCGCGATGACAGCGAGGCTAATTGATATCGTGTTGCCCGCTCGAATAAAGTGCTCTATTTCCAATCTGATGAACTTGGCAACCCTAAATGTTACTGTAATACTTTTTGTATTCTGAGCAAAATTAAACCAATGATTTGTTATACACCATAATTATAACTTTATTTCTACTTTATCTAAGGTAAAATAGATTAGCTATAAAATATACTATAGCTAGGCGTTTGTGTAGTCATAACGTTATTAAATCTTAAAAATTGAAGTTGAAATTTAAACCACCGCCAAATTAACTTTTTTCGTATAACCTGCTATATAAGTGTACATTAAATTTCTGCTAGTAAAAGTCGTTGGATTGTTTCTATAGGATTTAAGTTAAGTTGTTCATTAATGCAGTTAAGTTCATTAATGACATTGTACTATACAAAATCATCACGTTAAACATAGTTATGAACATGTACGTACTTACTGCCCGTCACTTAAGGGGTATTTATTAAAGTTCCGTCAAATATCATTCTAAAATCGGTTTCCTAATTTTCATGTATGTTTATAGACGAATTTATAATGTAGCTAGAACGCTTGGATGATCGACTGACAAGCTTGACGTGTAAACAAAAGCAATGGATGCATTAAGCGAACGATGATTAATTATCTGTCCATCCATTGAAGATATTCCGAACGGGTCATGTGTTAGTGAATGAACATACCTAATGTTCTAATGATAGAGCGAGCCTACGCTTTTTCTAGTACGAGAATCTGAGATCAATGCTAAATAACGAAAGTGTAGGTAATATTCGTTTATCACTATATCAAGAGATATAGGCTGTTATTTTAGATAATGAACATACCTATATACAGATACCATTGTTTCTTTGAATATATCTTGTACCTATTAGTTTCTTTTCTACTTTGTGGAACAATAATATATATGTGAGTACTTAAATACTAATTTAATTTTGACTTAATGTCATTTTAAATCTAATCACAGTTTCTTGTGGAGACAATCAATCTTGAGTTTTATTATTAGTATTAATTTATTATTAAGCATCATTATGTATTTTTATGGTAGATTTTTTTAAATTGCGTGGACACTACTTTTGCAATAGGAATCTGAACAGTGCGTAATCTATTAAAATATCAACATATTTAATACGTTTCGATGTAGGAATATCCTTTTCCGGTTACTTAAAGATATGTAACATAAGTTACGTATGCGTAACTGAATAATTCAAGATTTTGATTAAGATAACCAATATTAACGTACTTACTATTGTGTGCTAGCCGCATTGTTGCCGGCGATGTGATCTAGTTTGTAGCACAGATTATATAACTAAAGTGGCCATGATTTATTATCTAGGCTACTTTGTGGAGGGAAAACTATTTTCCGTATTCGTTTTTCAAATGTAACATCTTGTAGTAGGTACTTACCTTTACAGGTAGTGTTTAGAAGCCTTCTTTCTGTAGCCGTCAGAGGGGTACATTTTGAGAACCCAAGTACAATTATAACGAAAAAACACAATATATAAGTATGTATAGTACGCAGTGTTTGAAATAAATCTAGGAAAAAAAAAGTCGCCGAGATTTAAAAACTTAATTTATTGGGAAAATTCTCTGTCCAGAAAGCTTCGGGGGCTGCAAACATTAAGTACCCATATGGGTTGTCGTGTGGGTACTTAAATTCACAATAACCTAGCTACGAGCTGAGGTTACGAGTCGAGATTCCCCAAGAATTTCGGGATATTATACAGAAACTCTTATATAGATATAGAAATTCAACGTTTTGTAAAAGTTTTTCGCGTTTTATAGACACTAGTAGGCAAGTATATAGAATGCAATTACAACGAGAAATCTTTTTATTTTTCAAATTCCAAGATGCAACATGTTATATGTTTTTTTTTTAATTTATATAACTGTTATTCGTAAAGTAATATCGATAAAAAACATACGTAGACTCAAAAATATTCATAAAAAATTCTAAGCATACACAAGGTGGTAATTATAATTGTAACAGGCGAGCTATTACATATGCCACAGTAAGGTGTCGGTCGTCGAACCTGCTTCCGTTCGCCGTGGCTAGATAATAATCACGTCTCATTCTTTAGTAGTTTTGATTAGCTTACGTGGAAATCGGATCTATTTATTGAATGGCAGCTAACATTTCTGTTTGTACAGTTGAAACTAGATAAGCAAATGGTTTAGTAAGGTACGATGTGGCTTCAACACTTATTACTTGCTTAATATAGGAAGCATCTGTAAAATAAAAACGACAAGTAGGTACTTAATGAGGGATTTTAGACTTATATTATCGTGGATATGATACCTTTCTTAATGAACAGTTATTCACGGTAGGTTTTGGCTCTTTATTGTGGATTTTTCGACCCAGTTGCGATATTTGACAAGTGTTTGTCAATAGTTTGCAACTGGGTCAAAATATCGGTAATAAGGATATCAACACCCTGTCATGAGTTAGTATAGTTTTAATTCCATTTGTATTTAAGATTGATAATTGTTGTCATTGGACAACGATGGCACTTAGGACAAAAGCTTATATCTAACTGAACTAATAAAAAAGCCACTGTGTTGGTACAATGAAAAGAGTTTGTATCAGAAAAGGTACAACACTTGTACAACAAAATATATTGAAGAATCGAACTTAGAACCTTCCAATTAGTATCACAAATGACCGTAAATGTGGCAGTATAATACCGTTGTCTGACCTGTAAAGTTTTGATTTAATTAGTATAATTTGATACCACTTAGATGAAAGTAGGCACTTAATTGCTCTTTCTCCTAATTAAGCTTCATTTTTTTTATGTGGTACCGACATACTATATATGGTAAGTACAACAAGCCTTGTTAAATTAATACATAAATTATAGTGTTGATAAATACAAAATCTTATTTAATGAACGTTTGTCAATTTTTTTTTGTAAAGTAAATTCTACAAAAATACCAACTTTTTTAAAAATAAACAAAAACTGATACTTTTACTGACTTAAAATGGCTTAGATATTATTTTTCTGGTAATATCGTTTTCATCAAAGTTGTTAGGCATTTACCTAGATCCGGCCCTTTTACACTGACCCGTTCAGTTCCCATTCCATGCCATAAATCTATTGATACCATCGATAGGCTACACTTGTAAATAGTACACTCAAATTGACTGTTTACGTTCCCACGTCACTAGGCGTCGATATCAACAAACCTTATCCTCTCTACACGCACAGTTTGAACCTTATGAACACGTTATAGGGAAAAGATTCGGGGTGTTGAGGCTGTCATTCGTCAGTCAAGTGCTTCGTGTACGGTGTCAGACAAGTTTTTTTACCTGCACCTTGAACTTGCACCGGATTAGGAAGTCAAATAAACTAACCCTAAGGATGGTTAATCCTACTACTGGATGTAAATATTTTCTAATTTCGGTTTAATGAAAAATTAACAAAAAAGTTTAGTAACTACTTATATTTTTCATATTCTAAAATGAAATCTTAGAATCACCACATTGTGATCTATAAAGCAATCACCTGACTGAAAATTAATACTAGTACCTACTATCTTCCTTAATTACCGAATTGACATAATATTTAAATGTGCAAGAGTCTCAGAGTCTCTTTAATGTTAGGAACCACTGATGCACTTAAATTTGCCTGTGTGCAGCAGTAGTGTGCAGCAGCAGCAGTGCAGTGTATGTTGTAACTCGTTTGGGTAACATATCAATATATAGACTTCAGATATAGGTATATGCAATTGGTTAAAGATAGGCGGCAGTGAATACTGTCATTGTTATAAGGGCGTGAAAAAGATCCATAAATTAATTACAATTAAACGGCGTAACGTCAAAATGTCGCGCGGTGAACCGGACACGTTTGTCCAATAAACGTGAAGCGAGCAATTTATTGTTTGGACAGAAATAACACTTGCGCGTTGCGACTATTTTGTGCAAAGCTTTTTGCAACGAAACTTGTACATGTAGGTAAATACAGTTTGGACATGTTATATCGAATATAACGATGAATAGCATGTTCCGTCTAAGTACAGTAATTGTAAAAGTAGAGTACCTACTTACATAATGTGATTGAGATATCAATACATAATTATGAGAGAAAATATAGTGAGGAAATCTAAAATTATAATTTGCAAAATAACATTGAAGTTTAATATGTGCACTGATTATTATGCAAGTATATTTTGTATATTCTATTTCATGTGATCGTATTTTGTAAATGAAAGTAGGTAGGTACTTTTAAATTTTATCCCTTAAACTTTTAACAAAGAACGCGTCTATTTCTTCATACTAGTATTTTGTTGAAGAAAAACTAAATGTAAATGTCAATAATACTTTTTGTTTTAACCCTGTAATAATAAAGCCATAGTCATTATTATAACTCATTAGTATTATCTTTATATATTATAATTAATAGTTATAGTAACAATAAGTTATTAGTCATTTATGTTAATTGTTTAATACAGTTATTGTTAACCGTAAACAATACAATTGTTATCTTTTATTAATTGTGCTTATTTTACACATTACATAATAATATTTATTTATAACATGGTACCTAAAATTTTGTAAAAAAATAGTAACAGGTGCGTGATTCGAGTTTCAAGCACGTGCCACAGATTTTTTTAATTATGTGCTTATAAGAATTAACACTTACTTCAACCATGAAGAAAAACATTGTCAAGAAATATACACGCTTGAGTACTTAAAAAAGTTCTCAAAGGTATTTGAAGTTTTTCAATTTGCACTTCGCTAGTGTGTGGACTATGACCTAAACCCCTCTCAATCTAAAAGGAAACACCTTTTCTTTTGTAATTTTTTCGCATACTTGATTCATTTGTTACAACGGCAATATTTAATCTCTATCAAGGTAACCCAGTCATATTATTACCGTTGTTGTTCTGCCTCTAATTTTACTGTCTTTACAGTCGTTTCAAATTTACCGACTGTTTATCCCATGTCAGTTAACTATTAAGTTCGCTTAAACTAGAATGTAAAGCATGCAGCCTTTGCACGTATAAGGAATACTATCCAATGAATGCTATCCAATTACGAGGCAAGGCAATACATACGCCCACAGGAGCTGATACGCGAGTCTGGTTGCATCACGTCACCCACGCTGACAGACAAACGACCTTCCTTTAATAGTGTATATATACATATGTATATAATATCAATAAAAGTGTTCCGATCTGATAAGTACAATTTAAATAAAGAAACTTGACTATTTCTAAGTGCCTATTAGGTTTATACATGAATTTCTCCCAGACCTCTGATGTTTTGATCTGATTGAAAAAACCTGCATAGTTGATTTGCCTAAAAAACCTTTTGTGAAAGTTATAAAATTTGGCTATCATGGTTGATTACAGCATTTCCTCACGAGAGGATCAGTATTACATTAGTGGTATTGATACTACAACTATAGGTCGTATGATGCATATAATATGCCTACAGACATCGCAACAAAAGCATATAATGTTCTATACAATGTGTATGAACTTAATTATATCTTTTATAACACGGCCGCGCAGACACGGGCTGCGCATGTCACAATATTGTATAGAAAAAAATATTTTTGTCTGACTCGACACGTTCAGCGTATGTAGATATACTTTAATAGAGCATTACTACGTAAAACACTTAAATGGCAATGATTTTGTTACAATCTTAATCGAAAAATATGTAAAACAAATTCTGTTACGCCGTCCGTGGACAGCAATAACATTACGGTCTAATTTAATTCCCAGTGTAGGTGTGAGGTCCGGCATTTCGGTTTCTTGTTTATTTTGACTGCATTCCATTAATATTTTAGTGGCTTGCATATATTTTCACCAATTAATAAATTATTCGTGGAATGTACTGGTAATTTGGTACTTTAGTAGAGAATTGGAAAATATTTCGTTCTTTTATGCTAGTCTGTCGTGGTTTTGGATTCCTAGAGTAATAAATTCAAATCTGTTCCCTTTTTGTAGTACTATTTTTTACATATGTTTATGTTTGTTCGTAATATCCAAAACACTTCTGTGTTATCCATAACATATTAATTATTCTTACAAGCAAAGACTGCACTTATTAATATTTTTATTAAGTCTTCATTATCTCTTAAATAAATCTACGTAGAAGAGGATAAGTTACAAATGGCTCGGCAACCGGCCCCGTTTTCCCTCCATCATTTTGCTCTAATGGCGGCTCGCGACAAAACGTCTTAACCGACCAACTAGATCAGTATACCGTGACGTTTTCGTCCTGATGCGTTCACGATACAACGAGTTCTATAATTGAGCGATGCGGGAGAGTTCAACACATCGCGGTCCATCTTTTTAGAATACGACACAAATAACATTCTATATTTGTAAATTATACGCCACCGGCTTTAAGAGCATCGATCCTGTGGTCAGCTGAACTAACACTCTCACCTTTGTTCCCACCTCACAAGACACACATTCGGGTGCAGTGTCAGAAAGTTCCACGTACTTTGTCTCAGTTTATAGAATATGGATCTTAAGGTGGTACGGTTATGCGGCAGCCATGCCGATGACCACATGCATCAATGTTTGTAAATAGAACGCTTCGTACCAATAAAGGATTTTACGCCTCACACTTAACATTTGTACTACATCCATTGCTTGTTCTAGCAGCCGATGTTTAGCTACGTTGCATAAGAATCTATCAATGGACTTTGTAGTCTGTCGAAAAATTATTTGTAGGAACAAAAGGTCCCCAAACTAGAAGACGTGTAGAATTGGCTTTGACATCTATGCGTCTACGAAAAGATGCTTTAGATGCTACGAATCGTCAGCTAGAGCGTTGTTTACAAACAACTTTGTATGATATTTTATTTGTTCGACGTTGTTTATTTATGCGGGAGCAGAGTAACAAATGCATTCGTCCGCAGCTTAGAGCTGTTGGTTTCCGAGAAAAATTAACTGAGCCATGTTAAGGGAGCCCATACAAAGGAATCTAACAAGTTTATTTGCTCATTTCATTACCCAGCTGGTTTGGGAAGTGAAAAATCACGCTTATCTCGGCACAAACACTAGGGAACGGTGGTCCGTAGCGTCAGCCATCTGTTCGTTGCACCCATAAAGATAACGAAAATGTACAAACAGGAACGTTACCATTTAGTATCGGGCCCTTGCGTCGAACGCTCCTGCGTTCGTTCAATTTATTACGCGCGAAAAACAAACGGTCGGCCATTTTGCATATTTCCGAACGATGTGTTCCATATTCGAACGTACGGTGCGTAGCTCACGCCTGTTTGATATTCTCTTTGAGATGGTTTATTTTTGATCGCGTTGTCCTATTTAATCCGTTATGCCAGTGCCGCGGGCGCTTCAATCAGTCTTTGCGGCAACCGTTGCTTTTGACGTCGTGTTTCAGGGATTACCCAGCAAAATGTTTAAATATTTACTTAATAAGTTGAAAAAAGTGTCATCAAATGTCCATATTTTTACAGCTAACAATGTAAATAGAAGTTACGTTAGTCGGATATTAATATTTGGGCCAGGATTAATGTGTGGTTTCGTTGTTCCAG
The DNA here is from genome assembly GCA_018250295.1 of Spathilepia clonius. Lineage (NCBI taxonomy): Eukaryota > Metazoa > Arthropoda > Insecta > Lepidoptera > Hesperiidae > Spathilepia > Spathilepia clonius. The sequence goes on along the minus strand of DWRA01000933.1, from coordinate 10,433 downwards.
ATATATCCAGACCCGGAGTCAGAGAAGGCCATAATGGGTTCTGTGGTATACTGCATCCACCATAAGGAAGGATGCCAGTGGTCAGACGAACTACGTAAATTGAAGGTGAGTTTAAAAGTAATATTAATTTTATAGATAAGTTCCAGTCGGTAGTCAATAATGGGGTCGATCGATCATTTCGGCGCACGCGCATCATGTTCGACACATGTCGTTTATCTATAGTATTTTCTAATGACACGTGTAACCCTTCTAAATATTTGCCTTATCTACTGCCGTTTGTCATATTAGTGTTTGTGGGTAGGATGCAGGAATTCGAAGCTGTGTTTACGAACGGACTCAGATTAAACGTGTGGCCTTCGAATGTAATCTTTATGGTGGAAATTTAGAATCATGTGTAACCTACTTTCGAGTATGCTCGAGTAGTTAGATTTTAATAGGTACGATTCATTACGATGTTAGTTAGTTTTTACTCTCGGTTCAATTTTAATATAGTACAAAATGCGATGTTCAACATTTATTTACTATTGCATAGTAGGTATGTCATATTTAGTTTTAATTATAGTAACAATAAGAACATAACAAGAGATTGTGCTACAGTAGTTAAGTAGGTACAAGTTTTCCTTCTACCCATAGTCCAAATATACGTTTCAAATATCGATTTATTTAACTGAGAGTTTTTTGTCATATTTAAGAATTATGATCTAAAAAACAACTATACGCTGACTTCAAAATGATTTATATGAATTAGGTATTATAATGTGTTGCACCAATGTTAAAGGTAATGTTAAGCTTAAGAAAAAAAAAGCTAATAACAATACGGTATAAACTATAAATTTAGAAAACGGTAAATAGTTGCTACAAGCGACGATGCTTACTGTTGGTATCTATCACCTCCAGACAATTAAAAAAACCTTGAAGAAAAAATCAGCAAAGTGAAACTCGATCCAGTCCTAAAACCCAACAAAACATCCAAGTAACAATCTAATAACAAATGTATCCCCAGGCGCACCTAAACACATGCAAGCATGACGCAGTGCTGTGCGCGGCGCAGTGCGGGGCCATGATCCCGCGCGTGCTGATGCAGGACCACCTGCGGTACACGTGCCCGCGCCGCCGCGCCAACTGCGAGCACTGCGGGAAGGAGTTCTCGGGCAGTGCGCTGGAGGTGAGGCTGAACCTTTCGATACTTACTTTGCTGCCACAAATATCTGGAAATATCTGGGGGTTTGGATGTCTTTGGGTTCAGAATTCCAGGATTTAGGAAAATTACATCCAATGATAGGACAGACGGGCTGCCTGATCGAAAGTAGTCAGCGTCGCCTACAGTTGAAACAATACAGAATTCCCATTCCCAGCTTTGGAGTCGCCATTCCCAGCTTTGGAGGAGAGCCCTTTTTGGACCTTATTTGAAAAGCCTCATATCATAAATGTAAAAACATTTATTTCCAATGGCATAAAATGTCATATGATAATGGTGGCTTGCATTCTCGTGTAATGCAGTGGAGATGAGGAAAGTATTCGTAAAATCGTAGGAAATATCTGGGAGTAAATGCTCTGAGGAAGATTTAGAATATTTGAAAAGTACACTCCTTTTTTTCAATCATAGCCAAGAAAGCAATTTCTTAATCTATATTAAATTACGTAGATTAAATAATGTGCGTTAAATGACAATGAGGTATTGCGCACTACTTAGAGGTATTGTGTTAGTAATTGTTACAATAAAAGTACAGTGACCCAGATATTACTTATTAATATTATGATAGTATTTGCACACATTGCAGACAAATAAACAACATACACGGGGAATCACGTCAATTGAATTCAACGAAATGAACACACATATTATGACGTAAAAAGCCATATTTGTTCACTTTAGGGCCGTCAAATGTTTAACATGAAGTCCCTTGAAGTTTGATTAAAGCATAACTTCGGAATGTTGTGAATTGCACAATGGATTTTTATCAGTAGCTTATCTAAAATCCATGCAAGTATTTGCTTTTTGAACGGGTCTTCTGTGGTAGGACGGCATGTCTTTGAAATGAACTGACTTTGCTTTAAGCTCAGACGTCACTGTTAGCGGTGTAAATATGGAACTTAGGATAATCTTGTAACATTTGTCATTGGCTTATCTAAGTATGCAAAAGCGTAAATATTTGATCATACCTTTGAGCGGAATCTGTAGGACGGGATGCCTTTGATTTGACTTTTAAAATGATATTTTGGTTTTCGTCAAGGAAATGAGTATTAATTTCAGCCTACTGTATTTAGCTCACCTCAAATAGACGAAATACTTCCAACATCCGTGGTCTTAGTTACGATCAACGATTTCCGTGGTTGACTATTGTTATTTCGAAATATACTCATGATGTTTTAATTTTTAAATTCTAGGAGCATCAAGGAAACTGCGGCCACGAGCCAGTGTACTGCGAGAACAAGTGCGGCGCTAAGGTGCAGCGTCGGCACACGCAGCAGCACATCCAACAGCACTGCAGCAAGCGGCTCGTGCCTTGCAGACACTGTGGTCAGAGATACACACAGGTGAGGATTGCGTCTAAAAATAACGTGTTTTTTCTAGTGTACGAGTACATATGATGTCTGCTGGTGAATCGAATGTATCTAGTATGATGAAATTGAAGAACTTAAAATAATATTGGATGATTCGTGAAAAATCAAGGAAATTAGCAATAGATTCCTAAATACATGCTAGAAACCAATATGACAATCGATTTCACATACCCAAAAGACGTAGTTGGATAATGTATATGAAGATGTCGAACTTCCAGTGAAAAGGTGGAATATTTTTCTTGACATTTGGTTAATGAAAATGGAAGTAGGATTTAGGAAGCAAAATCCTCAGCCTGGTGGAGAAACCAAGACTGGCCTATCTAAAATCTTCCAAGGCCAAAGTAACAAAGCCACGTGTATTCCAGGACACGGTGTCCGCGCACGGCGCGCTGTGCTCGCGCGCGCCGGTGCCGTGCCCGCAGCGCTGCGCCGCCGCGCCCGCGCGCGACGAGCTGGACGCGCACCTGCGCGACCACTGCGCGGCCGGCACCGTCTTCTGCACCTACCGGGACGCCGGCTGCAGGTTTAAGGTGAGCTGCCTGAAGATACTTACTTTTAATTTTTCTCTTGTAATTTTGAGATTTGAGTATTTTTTTTTATTGTGAAATTTTAATGAAATTGATGTTAATGTATTCAGGAAATGTAAATTATGAGGAAAAAGATTTGCTCGGCATTTCACAGTTAAAAAAATGTAGTTACACATTTGTAACTCGTTTCACTCTTATAAAACATTTAAGTACATTTTTTTCTGTACTTAAATTTAACATGGAATACATAATTTAATGAAGTAATTTTTCACAAATATAATTTTTCACAAGCATGCATGTTGTATATAAGTAAGTACTAGAACTAATCATGACAATGAATTGATGATTTTAAAAACTTGTCGATAGAAAGAAGCGTCAGGAATAGGAGTCATCAGATTTACAATTTAACTCTAACAACATTTTGCAAATTTCTATAGCATAATAATACGAATTTACAACGTAATCCAGCTTCAGTAACGACAAGAATTCACAATGTGCTGCATCCCCTCAGGGCACGCGTCAGTCGCTGGAGCGGCACACGGAGGAGAGCTGCCAGCAGCACCTGTCGCTGGTGTCGTCGCTGGCCACGCGGCAGGCGCGGCAGCTGGAGGCGCTGCGCGCGACGGTGGCGCGGCTCGCCGTCAACTGCTCGGGCGCGCTCGTGTGGCGCATCCCCGACTGGGCCGCCAAGATGGCCGACGCCAAGTGCAAGGACGGCGCCGAGCTCATCTCGCCCACCTTCTACACCAGCCAGTACGGGTACAAGCTGCAGGTCAGTTACCGTTATGACTTTATTGACTTTACACTACACTGCTGTTATAAGGTGGACGTATCTTTTTTAATACAGATTTGTACTATCGGGTACTTAATTCAGTGCTTTCTAACCCTCATATAACCCTCAATACCAGCGTTTATTTAGGAACATTTTTTGAGACAGGACCGTATTTTTTGAGATACGCAACTATAGCAAGCGATTAAAAATAAAACGGACAGCTATTCATACAAAAAATAAGCCCATTCAAACTAAATAGGTTACCTAATTCAGTAATCAGTAGTAAGATATCTGCCATTTTTAAATACACTAGGCGCGCCTAAATTAAGCCGAGATCTTTTGTTAGTAAACAGAGCGGGCATGGTTTATTTAGCCGTGAATAATATCGGATGACTAACCTTACGCTACTACAGAATCGGTACCGTTGACTCATTGCAGTTAACTTGCTAGTAGGTACTTTCTCTTGACAACTGGGGATATAATTGTAAATCTAATTTTACCTTGTTGGATGTTTTGGTGTGACATGTCGCTTGGAATTCGCCGTCTTTTATGAGTGTCATTGAGCTCCTTGAGTTCAAAACTGACTGGTCATTGGAGAAACATTTCGAATTATGTTAAACATGCTTTCTTCTCAAGTAGATAAGTTACTTACCGAAAGATGCTTAACGACTTTTAATTTATAAGCGTTGTCATTGTAAAAGCTGGCATACATATTATTATGGTTTCGCTTTCCATAAGTTTATCTATCGTCTAAGTTATGTTATGAAATGGGATAGTTATTAGACACTAGCTTTTTAGTAAAATATTGTCCACAATTTTTAAAGTTTCTTTATTTTTGAAAATTAAGAAAACCTGTAATAAGTACAATCAGTTCTTATTGTTTATGGATCATATCTGTTATAGTCTGTACTTCTACAAATTCATTTTAGAAACCTTACTATTTCGCTTACAGTAAACAAAAACGGTTTCATTAACGTGAGTCTAATATTCATTACTTTTCCAGGCGTCGCTATTCCTGAACGGCAACGGAGCGGGCGAATCGACACACATGTCGGTATACATCAAGATCCTGCCGGGCGAGTACGACGCGCTGCTGCGCTGGCCGTTCGCGCACAGCGTGTCGTTCACGCTGTTCGACCAGAGCGCGTCGCCCGACCGCGCCTGCAACATCGTGGAGAGCTTCGTCCCGGACCCCACCTGGAAAAACTTCCAACGCCCCTCCAAGGAGCCAGACGCACTCGGATTCGGCTTCCCCAGGTTCGTCTCCCACGAAATGCTCAAGAAGAGGAACTTCGTCAAGGACGACGTCATGTTCCTTAGAGTCAAGGTGGACCCCAGCAAGATCGTGGCCGTCTAATCGATCTTGTCCCGTCTCGGACGCACAAAAAGTCACTGTTATTTAGTGTTAGATATTTAAAAAGTCATAGATCTAAGCTGTATATAATTGGACCATAGTTGTAAGTTTAATTTTCTAAGTCTCTTTATTTACGTTAAATATTCATATCTTTAAATCAACCATTGATCAGTAACAAATATTTATTGTACTAGGTACTTTATAACTTTTTGTATTTCTCTTTTGAAGCCTTAGTTGTAAACCTATGTAGCATATTACGTACTACAAATAATAACAATTTATAATAATCTTTACAATTAATAATAATCTTGCTTCAAATTTAATAATTCGAACATCGAATAATTCTTGCTTCTAATTTACTTTTACTCCGATTGTAATATTATCAGAAAACAAATATACCCATATTTTCAATACTTTATCATCATTAATTAATGTTGCCAATAAAAATAATTCATTACATATTAAAAATTATGACTTAACGTAAACCTGTAAATATTTAGTTAGTAATGGCGTGTACGCATTGTTATCCTTTCACTGAAGATCTCTTGAGTTTCATTGCCGTCTGAAGTACATAGCGAAGTAAACAGTTTCAAAGTATTGTATTTAATACTGTATAATGTCGTTGCAAGCTTAAAATGTTGAAGTGAAGTTAATTTTAACTCCTAAGTAACTTTATTGTATATTTCATTCAAGCATTTGAGTTGCCAATGAAGTAATTATCTACTCATTATATTTAAATATTCAGTAAGGTATTCATGTTATTGGATTGATTTGCCCTAATTTTTTTTCAGTATAGTTATTGTTGTCATAAAAAATAGTTTTACGCGCAGTTTTAAGTTTGCAATGATAATAAGGCATATTTGTTCATCATATTTATTTATCTACTGGTGCCATATTATGTTATTTTCAAGTATACACACATTTTTATAGGATACTGCAAAAACTGTGTGTTGACCCCGCCCACACGTTCAAGCATTTTTGTTGGCCTTACAAGAAATATAAAGGCGCTTTGAAAAATGCTTTGAACTGCAAAATCAAATACAATCCACTTTGAGATGTTTGGCTTTGTTATATCGGCAGATCTTTGTACATAATTTCTAATTTACTATTAATTTATCCAAATAGATATTTTATTGTACATACGGACTATCAAAGAACTTATAATGGTATTATGTAAATAGTTATGTATTAAAATCTCGTATTTCTGTGTGTTAATAAGCTGGAATTAGACCAAAGTATTTTGATGACTTTGCGGAGAAGCAATTGAAATATTGTATAATTCTGCCAGCAAAGTTATTAAACATAAAATGAGTGAAAACGGCTGCGAGTCGTATGTAACTAATTATGTATTTTATGTTATGTTATATGTGTATCTCTTTCTTGTAAGCGTTTCTAATAATAATCTTGTATATATTTTTCCAAAAAATAATTTTATCTATGGTTTCGTCATCACCAATACAGAGTATTGAGTATTTGGTTAAATTGTAAATTTTGAATTTCGAATAACAATATAATGTTCCGCTAAATTTGTATTTGCTATCGTTTTGGATCTCTCAAAAACGCTTGCTTTAATTGTATTTAATCTCAACTGAAATGTAACATTCCAGAAAAAAAATGTTGATGTAAGCCCGGTTCCAAATAACATAAAATATAAACATTAATTAAAAACATTAAAATGAATATTATTAGAAAAGGTATAAATTGATTCAATACAGATTGTGTTCTAAATGGTCGTTGCTATTTGCCTCTCGCTCATTTAGTATGTTTGAGCGAGAACAATATACAAAAGCCTATATTATGAATAGCAATCTTTATTAAATTAAGTTATAGAGTGGGAGTTAGCGGTGCAAGAAGTTTAAACTCTTAATACTGAACAGATAAAAACAATTTATAATATAACATTTTTACGATTTTTCTTAAGAACAAGACTGAATCTTTTTCATAGTTTTGCTAGTTAAAAAATAGCGCCGTTAACTGCCTAGTGTAGTGGTAGCTTTAATATAGTTTAGCTATCAGTAGTTATAACATAGATACGAATTAAGAACTTTTTTGTATAAGTACCTTATTTGTAACGGAAAGAAGACTAACAAATGAGTTAAGAGTAGAATAATCTACGTTTACGCCTTATCAAAGGACTTTGTACATGGTTTAGATTTAAGATGGAAATATATTTTTTTTTCTAAAGAATTCTTCTTTCATTCTAATAAACCCAAAACTTTAGGAATAAATGTTCCAAATTTTGTATAACGTATAGGTAGTTAAAAGTCATATATTAAAATGCCTATTTATAAAAGTTTAATAATGTTCTTAGATATTGTATACAAACTAACAATCATATCATTCATTACTTGAAAATCGGTATTTTTATGAATCCATTCCTTTCAAAAATTTGCATTAATCCTAAACAGAAGTTAAAATTAAAAGTACTTGCAAATATTTGAATTGAAAAAACATAATAATCCTAAATCAAAGTCTTTACTACTAATACAGATAAACTCCAACAATACAGTACCTGCATAAATATATTTTAAAATTGAACACAGGACTACTTTATCATACTGATAACCAATATTATTTACTTATAGAGTTCTAGTTGTAGTTACTATTACTACATAAATTACTAGAATAATTGCCCTATCAAAATAATTACATTCTCAATAAATAGAGCTGTGTTATTATATTTTGATTTGTAGTCCTGATATATTATCACACTAGACTCGGAGAAAATTATGTGCAACTTGTTCTAGTGACCTACTTGCAATCATTTTGTGATTACATTACTAATTTCATATTAAAATAATACTAAGTAAATCCTTCTAAAATTAGAATAATGAGAGTATAAGTACGCACAGTTTAAAAAAATAAATAAGTTTATTTGAAAAAGTATAAAAGTATTTATTAAAGAATCTACATAAACATACTCAATCATATTCATTGTCTTGAGAGCTTAATCTCTGTAAATTTAATTTTGAAACCAAAAGGATAAATAACAATAAAAAAAAGAGATTGAATGACATTTACACAAGCATGATAAACAAATGATTTTTGCTATCAACATTTCTGCACCGGGGTCAGTGCGCCACTACTGTGGTTCATCAATGATAGGGCTTTGACATGTATTTGGACAGATATTTAAAGGATTAATTAAGAATACTACTAATCTGTTGTCGCCCCGGGATGTGAACACATCCATCTTTTCACTTGTATGAATCCATTAATGTTTAAGAGTTTGCTGTATTGTAGTTTAAAAAATGCAAGGAATTCAAAAGCCTGGCTTCAATGATAAACAATACTTTGAGACCATACTAAACTTTACTCAAAGATGTGCTCTTAACATCCTTTAACATTATCAAATATAAACACTACAGGACTTGCCTGGATTATTTGTTATTCTTGTTAATATGATACCTAAAATTATGTTAAATTACTTAAGTATTCTGAGAGCTTCCAGTTTGACTGATTGTAGAGATGTTTAAATTTGCTGGTGCAGTTTTTTTTGTCATCTGAAAAGTAAAATAGTAATAATATTTAACACTAATTTACTGTGTGAGTGGCTTCAATAACACTATTTCTTTTGCAAAGTCTTAAAAGGCAACTAAGAGATCAAATCGAGGAGGTACTTTAGTCATTTACGCCTGGTCCCAACACAACTGAGTGGTGACTACAGTGAACCCCTTTTTTAGTCAAGCTCTGTTTTTTTTTATATATGATGGAGTAGCAAGATGGAGTACCAGAATCCCAACTGAGGTCGAACACAGATGTGTTGCTACCCATGAGGACTAAGTTGGAATGCCTTGTTAAGTTTATCTCCATTACCACACACTTTAAACCAGAAGATAGCAGCGCTTATACACTGCTGTTATTAGGCAGAAATAAGTATGGCGGTGGTGCCGCCAGAGTCAAACTACAAAGGGTTCTACCACCTTTAAACCGCATACTTACAATTTGAGTTCATTCAGAGTTATTTCCCGGTTAGAAGTGCACTGCGTCGCCTTTTGACAGAACGCAAGATGCTCGCTGATTTCTTCAAACAAGCTAGAAGAAAAAAAGATTTTTAAACGATATTATATTTTTGTTATGTAAAAAAATAACTGACAGTGACCATTTCATTTAATGTCTACAAAACTCCATCTCTTGTTGATTTGCGAAATGTGACATTGGACATGATTACTTTAAATATTAGCACCTCATAGAATAAAAAAAATGGTAAGATTGGCTGAGAGTTCAAAAATTTGTGCTAGTCTTCTTTTTACGTGGAACATTTAAAAATGCCCTTTGTTCGCGCGTAATTTCAAATGTACCACGCATCTCCGCGATCACGGCCGATGATGGCCGACCGCGGCCGACGCGACCCGAACGAGGGGATTAGCGCGAGACGGGCTCCCGCGCATTGCTACGTTTTTGCTTTTTTTCATGGCGGTCGAAGAGACGACAAATAATTTAATTTCGAAAATAATGCAAGAGCTGTAAGCGAGTGGCGTGGACATTTATCAGTTGTCAATCAAGTAATTCCATCAAACACCCTTAAAAGTAAAATATAATTAGAAGGAATTTGGAATTTCCTTTTAGGAGTATAATACGAATAAACGTACAATGGTATTTTATTTATAAAAATTATATTCAGTATCTATTATGATTTATATAACAATTATTAAGATTAGAAATTATCAATTTTTAGTACGCTAATTGGTCAAATGTGGACATTGGTCGGCAAAATATTGGATAGATTGATTAATTATTCATAACGAACGGAATTAATTGTTTTTTACACCTTATAAGTTCCTTATCTATTGTCATGCTACTAGATTGAATAAATTATATACATATAGTTAATAATTCATAACTAATTATAAAAAAGCTTATAATTATTTATCTTTTCATTTTACTTCGAAATATTAAGTATTAATTATCTAAATATCGAACGCATTGCCACTTCTCTTTAAACGGATTCTTTACAACGATGATAATTTAGATCAGAGTTCCCCAAACTTTTTTGTGTCGTAGACCCCTTGCCATGTTTTTCCGTGTTGGGTAAACCCCCCTACTTAACTGATATTGATTTCCTGTAAATTTTTAACTGTAGTGAAGTTTAGTGTTAAAAACTTAAAGTAAAAACACATGTTAATTTTTACATTTATTAATTGAATTTTAATTAAAACTACTCAAAATAAAATTTTGTATCTGTTATGTAAACTATACGTAACATTAAATAATA
>DWRA01000932.1:0-19928 GCA_018250295.1 Spathilepia clonius | reverse complement strand
GATAACAAAAAACACTTTAGTAAAAGTGTCACCGTTTTTGAGTTATCGATTGTATTTTAACTTTTTTAAAATTCGTCCCTTTTGATCTCTTATCGTTAACTGCAGGTACATGAAAGGTGACAATGTTTATTTTCTGTAAAATACTAACAGATAGTTGGTCTATCATATTCAAATGTAACTTACGGGACATCCTGTACATATAGTCGCTGTCTGGATTTCCGGAGACACCGTTGATATGCATCATTGAAATACATTTAAAAGCGACATTTTGTATTTTTATTCTCGTATGTATTTCACTACTTGCAACCCGCTATTTTACCTGCGTTAAAAGCAAATTAAATTGATTGACATAGCGAAATTTTATAGCTTCAACTATTATTTCCCCACGGAACTATAATTACCGCAAACGAACTGTGTCAGAAATATGTCAGTGTCAGAACTGTGTCAGTGTCAGAAATACAGACAGATAAAAATGCTAATATTTTTTTTATTAAATATAACTATCGTATATACTTTATATGCATTTAGTAAAAAGAAGTTATTCTGATACTAAAAATAGATATTTGAATTTATTTGTTAAGATATAAGCTTTGGGAGTGTAGCAATGATCGCCTATTGATATTGATTTCGTTGTCTCGCTCAGAAAAACAAAGGTTCGAATTCCGAGCTCACACCTATGATTTTCAAAGCTATATGTGTACCTAGTGGAAATTAATAAGTCATCTGCTTTAACGGTAAAAGGAAGTTCTTAAAAGTATATTAACTCAACCATTTCACATTTGGCCAGCGTGATTTACAACGGCCCTAATCTTATTCTTTTTGAGATGAAATTTGTTGCCAGAGGTAAGGCACTATTGGTAGGACAATGATACCAGCAGGAAAGAATCTATGCCATTATCATATAAAGTTAACACGGTGAAATAAGTGTGACCTCCAATAACATAATTGAGCTACATAGTCAGTAGCGGCTCGTGTATAACATAAAGGCCTCGTGTTCGTAAGTCTAAGTTTCCGGCGAGAATGTTGGTGTATCCGCAACTTTCTTACCACGGGGGCGGAAGTTTGCCCCAGTAAAATTTGTGTTAACCAACCCGTTTACCTTAGCCGAGCGTTTCTGAAAGGTCAATGTCATACAAAAATGAAGACGTAGAAGTGCAATTTCGGGTTTGAAAGATTTCCTTGTGGTTTCAATGCTATGGCACCATCGCTTTATTTATATACAATAACAGTGGTATAGACCCGTACAGTTCTTATTTAAGGAAGCAGGAATACTAATATGAGGCCTTTAGGGCACCGAAAATATAAATTCATTTTTATGATACCTGCTTTTGAAAGTGTTTACGACTATTGATCGGTAATATCGTAATTAACCTATTCGATTATTGTCTACTATGACGACATATGTCCAAATGGGCCTGTTATATTGTGACTCCTATATAAGGATGGAAATTTGACAATTTCTAGTAGCCAGAAATCGTCAAATATGACAAATAGGCAAAACATCGGTTACTCTGATTACTTATTACGGGTAAATATTAGTTGAAATTCAGGCTAGTTGGCTGCTTCCATTACTTTATAAATAATTATTTAGCTTGAACTAGCTCAGATTTTTATCAGAGTCAAAGTTTTCTTTGACGTTTCGAGTCCGTATTTTGCTACAGCTACGCTTAGAACTATTAAAGACAAGAGTGAATAAGCATCTCTTAGAGCAGTATGCTACATTTTAGATCTCATCTGGTTCAGATCCGATCGCAATGAAATGCAACTGTAAACTGTTTTATAAGAGAAAATATATTGCGCGTAGTTGGGTACGTTAAATAGAGATAGTCTAAAAACACTAAAACGTTAACCATTTAATGTTATATTATATTCGATGTAAATTCGATTTCAGTATACGAATCGTATAATGATAGCGTGTCTAAATTATATGATATAGCATACAAAGTGAGGTAAACTTCACGAACTGAGTATGCTGAGCGTCGTTATGCCAATGCATTTACGTTACAATTAACATTTGTTGTTTGACGTACGAGTACATCGGTATTTTGTAATATGTTTGACTTCCATCGAAATATTTCTCTGAGGACACTTGCATGATTCTATTTCCTATCTGCTTTGCGTTATCGGCACTCTTTGCTCCGCTGTAACCAATAAAAACAATTGCTTACTATACAGTTATAAACGGTGTAGATAAAAAATGTTATGGAATCAACCAAGTAAGCCGTGATAGCCTAGTGGTAGAATCACCGCCACTCAATCTATGTACGTTTGAGAGTTTCTCGCAATGAAAAATCTCAAACGTATGTAAAGTCTATTAATTCGCACTTGGCGAGCGCGGTGGACTATTGGCTAACCTCTCTTACTCTGAGAGAAGACCTATACCCAGCAGTGCGACAGTAATGGGTTGACGACGCCGATATTATATATTTTAGTACCTTGATTGTTGATAATAGAAAACATGTCATATGTTTTAAAACATGCCATTTTGCGCGCGCTTTTGCATAGCCTTTTTACTATTGCGAATGATTGATTGATTGTTACGCTGTTGTGATTTTACCGCGCCACGCGTTGCAATGAAGATTTATCATTTTTACCTGGCTACTATCACGGCCGAAAATGGTAAGCATATTAGCAAACGCAAACTAACTTTGATGAAAGTAATCAACAGTCCATTGTCCATATGCTACAAACTACATACAATTGCACGACACTCGGCCACGCCGCGTTTCAGGTAAATTTCCCAAACGTGCAGTCCTCAGGGTGTTACGTGGATACTATTTGGACTATCGCAATCAACCTGACGAAATGCAGTTTCATCAAGGTCGGCGATTATTGTGATGCTCTCGTACTAAGTAGTGGTGATGTACGCACCTGCGGCGAAGATACATAGAGGAGGAGGAATTTGTGGAGGAATTTGTTTTTTTAAATATAAATATCGGTTGGACCATGTAATGTAAGAAAATTCTTCGCAAGTCTGATATGATTATTTTGATACGTAAAAATGATGACAAACAAGTCTTATTTTTATTTAAATATATTTTTATAAATTTATTACTTTTAACGTTTATAACGTTAACAAAAATATTTTGCCATAATTATTGGTCAAAATATTACTCGATAAATTGAATGTATATGATTAAAATCTATTTGCACTGAGGTAGCATGGTGGGGTACCTTCAGACTTTCTTTATTTGTGGAGATGGGCGCCGAAAATACATAAAAGGATTGTAGCCAAACAAATACTACTACAAAATAGCATTATAAATACGTGTAGGAATTCGTTAACACACCCCGTGTTACGAAGCGCGCAATTCATTACGAGTTCGTAAGAATGCTGTTTTAATAATTATTTCACCACCACAATTTCAAAGGCACACTATGAAATATTTGACTTAATTTCGCGCAATTCAACAAACCATCGCTGCATACGTAATTAAAGTTATTTTTTATTTTCTTCGCGCTTTATTTGCTGCGGACACAAAAGCAACATAGAACGTTCAAGCAACCAGTACTAACATCTTGTTAGCATTAAATGTTGCGTGTTTACACTATGCTTTGAAGTTGAAGACTTTTACATACAAGAACTTATTTGCACACGATGTTTTGATACGAAACGTATATAAACATTGTGAGACATAATACGTTGTTATACACATTTCATACAATTTTATACACCTATTGTCATTTTTAATATGTGTTACACTTATAAAGTTGCCAGCTGTTCATTTTTTTATTTCAAATTGTAGATTTATTCTGATTTTCGTTACAAAATCTATACTTACTATGGTATCTAAAATGAAATGTATCTGTCTTTTTGTCACATTAGGACATGACTTCAACGAAAGTGTAGGTAAATTTAGATGAAATAAGTTTCTCTTACTTTTTAATAAACCTTAACCTTATATTGATTTAAAGCGAATACTACAGAAACAAACGTCTCACAAATTTGTCCTCATCGTAATTATGTTTTAACAGATTAATCAGACAACATTGATTTTCGTACCAAGTCAACTGAATGTAGCGAACGTCCGTTCAGGGGTTGTTAAGGGTGTCTCCTTGGCAATGATGGCGGTGTGCAGGTACGTGTTAACGAGCTTGTTAGTGATTGTCGCCATACACCACAATTAGCAATTTATGCGAGTGTTGTAATATTGTTTGGATCTAGTCTATTGTGGTAAGCTTGTACGCAAATTCGCTACCCCGGCAACTAATCGCACGAACTATAAACCGTCTAATAACTCAGACATGCCTGTGTAGATGTAATGGTTGGAAAGTACAAATTGCAGTTATGTGCGTGATAGAAATTAATAATGAATGACATTAAGAGAACTGCTCGTCTGCTACTATAACCTTACAAAAATAGCGAAGGGAAACTTATATACCTAAAAGTTGTCTATAATATTTCAAATGTGTACAGAGTTTCAGCCACTTGCTTTGAAGTCAGCGCGTCCCATAATTTAATTATCAGTTACATTAACGGCGAAGGACATTGCAAGGAAATATACCTGAGAGTTCTCTGTAATGGATCATACATATATAGAAGATACAGTTTAGTCATCTGAATTTCAGCCTCTTACTTCGAAGAAACGTCTCAAAATTTAATCATAATTTACGTTAAGGGTGAAGGATATCGTGAGGAAACCTATTTTTTTCTTCAAAGTATCTGGGCCAATAATGCAAAGAGAGAATTACTTTTAGTCGGTGTATTAAATAGATATAGTAAGATATATACTATATTACCTTTGAACGCTAGTGTTAGAAATAAATTATCACGAAATCTGAAGTTGTCCATCGCGATGGACTATGGGCTAAACTTTTTTCATTATTAGAGGCGCGGAGAGGATGATGAATGAAGTAATAAATAATTACGTTGATTGCGACATTAAATAATTATCATATATACCTTTGAATTCCAAAGTATTGAAAGGCAATAGTGCATAGAGATTAAATCAGATTATACGCTGACCGACAAGAGTCTCACTTGAGCCTAATAGCATTCGGCGATTCATTGTCTAGTCCTTCCTGTCTCATTACAAGGTGTTACTCCTCTCAATGTGTAGAGCTCAGGATATATAAGTATGGACGTAAGTGGCCACCCGATGGTAAGTGACCAATGCCGTCCGTCGATGTCTCTAATCAACCTCAAAAAAACTTGGAGCCCTACTTGAGGTCGACCACAAAGGCGTTTCTGTCCTTAGAGACTAAGTTGGAACACATTGGATAAGTAAATCTCCCTTACCACACCCTTCAAACCAGAATACAGTAGCGCTTAAAAACTGTTATTATTAGGCAGAAATAGGTGTGGTGTTAGTGCCGGCGGAGATGGCCCAAAAAGGTTCTACCATCTTGAAACCACCTGCACACCACTTACAGTAAACCCCCTTATTTAGGTACTTAGGCATGTTTTTATTTGAAACAAGTGCATGCCTGGAATTAGAATATTAGACCTCTGGAATGAAAGATTTGCATTGCACCGTTGAGTTATGATTGCTTTCTTTGTTTGTATCGTATAGTAAAGGCATATTTTACCTTAATCATGTGTTGCCATCCCTAAGGACCAAGTCCCCGAAACATTGCAAATTTGCTTTTAGCTTTTAAAAATAAAAAGAAAATAAGGTAATTGGATGAAGATAATGTTTACATAATATATACATGTATGTATATATATGTATGTTAGATAATATGTATTTGGGTGCGCTTGTGTCTGATGTTTATTTGTCTGTAAATTTATGATATAAAGCAATTAATATTGGGAGTATTCTGTCAACATTCAAATTGTCGATTAGACAATACTACGATTTTGTTAATAGGGATAAACGCCAATAATAATGGACTAAATATTTTCTGAGAAATATAGCAAATATAAAAAAATATACTGGTCTGATAGACTTTGTTTCAAGTAATAACGTCTAACATTTTGTACGTTCTATATTTAAACGGTTTATTTAATCTCCGCCCGCCCGGATGCGCAACTAATATGAGGCCTTTTACGCTTATTATCCGATTTCCTGTTCAGCAGCTCTTGTGCAGCTTTTCTGTTTTTAATATTTCTCTAAGCTATATTTTTTTGTGTAAGTTCAATAATTTCCTTATTCTGTCTCGTCCTTATAACAACTGGTTGAGGTCACTTAAAATAATATAAGTAGGTATAGGTTATTTTCATAAATACATTTACTAATAACTTATTATTTTTTTTTCCAGTAATCCTATTTCACATAAACGAAGATTAAAACATTTTTGAAATCCGAAAAATTTGAATTTTATTTTTTAGTCGATTTTTTTTTAATTCAGTCCCGATTGAGTACTAGACAGTACTACAATAGATTGCAATAAACGGCACTTACCTGATTGTAACTTAATGTTGTTTGTGTAAGAAACTATCGCTAAAGTGGAGTCCGTGGAACTTTCCTAATCAATCTTCCATTAAGACCCGATGGCAGAACATTTATTAAGCCTAACCGGAGTCGTTAAGCTTTGTACACAATTACATGGTTATTAATTTGCAACTTGCCGTTCCGAATTGCGACATCGTTATTGACTTTGTAAAGTAAGGATTTGTCAAAAATTCTATCAATTGTGCTTTGTAAATGTCTTTCGTTGATAGAATCCTTTGTAGATTCACTGCGGTTACTAACAACTACCTTTGTTGGAAAAGTATGTTAAGAGCTTACTGTATTGATATTTTTCAAACTGTAATTGCAACATGTGTGCAGTCGCGTGCTGAGGGTGAGCGCGCGAAATCGTGTGTGTGTTTATGTGTGCGTATGAGTGTAGGTGTGCGTCTACATGTATGTGCCATTTGTCTATTATAATTTTTTGTAATATTCATTTTCTTCATGTTTAATACATTCATGTATAATTTATTTAAACTACCTCTACGTCTGTTATACAATTTACATACAAACGAGTGTATATCACTTGCACTTCAATAAATTTGATGCATTATTACATATGGAAGGCCGTGTCTCATTACAGCTCAAACATTTGAGCTCAAATATTTGTACAGTTTTTTAACTGGGTACGTGAAGTTGTTTCATGGGGATAAAGCAATCCAATTGATTGCTTCGCTCTTCAGATCGGTGTTTTCAAATTTATTATTGCGATGCGGTTTGTAACGGCTGGCACACACTGAATACTCAGAGATTCTTAGCGATGGATTGCAATACTACCAATTATAAAAAATACATTTTAAGGAACTGAATGAAAGTAGTGTATTCTTAATAAAATATCGATGTACGTACATGTGCAGTCTTAATATGAATTAATTTAATTTTGTAATATATAGAGGGAAGTGTTTTAACCATGCTACCCAAGAATTGACTCTTTATGAAAATTTACATTAAATATTTATTACGAAAATTTAAATCCAGATATATTTTAAATTTTAAAGTCGCAAACTTTTAGCACGAAAAGTTTTACTAGGAAATATTTGAAACTGGACATCTGTAATAAAACAATAATTAGACTAGAGTCCTATCTGAGTTCCGCGACAGATACGTTGCTACCTCGGAAGACTGAAATGAAACACCTCTTATGAGTATGCCTCCTTACCACATCCCACAAACAAAAGCGCGGCAGCGCTTTACACTTCTGTTTTTAGGTCTATCCAATAGGTGTGGCGGTGATGCCTCCGGAGTAGAATTACGAAAGATTTTTCCACTTTCATACGTAAAACCCATTTTATTGTTTACCATTTTGAAATATAAGTATGCATCTGGCTTTATCGTTCATCATAAAAATTGAAAAAGAATTCGAGCGGCTCAATCGACCGCGCGACATATGGGTTTAATTTTATGTAATGGAACTGTCACACGAATGAAGTTTTTCTTATGTGACGTAGCTTTGTAACATATGGACATCTAAAACACAAATATAGTTCATCTGTTGTGAAGTGGCTCTGCTACCCGAGGTCATATGTCACATGAATAATGTTGATGTGGAGTGATACTTCGCGCCACATCAACATAATTTTTGTTTTTGTATAACGTAGATAATGGCATGAGCATGTAGTCCACCTGATGGTAATAGGCCACTGCCGCCTTTTTACATGTGCAAGTGACCTCAGATGAGAGCAGATTCTTACACAAAGTTGGCCACAGATGCCTTAGTATCCCTAAGGACTACGTTGGAATGTCACGGATAAACTTGTCTTCTTTACTTTGCAAGTCTGTGGGGAGTCCGTGTCTATACAGGAAGGTGAGACGGAGTTGCAAGTTCACCTGTAGTACAAGTAACGACCGCAGTCCATATTTTCCATAGATAAAAATTGACAATGTCCAATTTGATCAGGAATCTTATCAGAATGCATTTTATTCCATTGACCGCGTGCGTTCTTTACCCCCGAAGATTAATTTGCAACTCTTCATTAGAATTTTGTAGTAGAATTTTCATGTCTGTAATAATATTGTTGGTGCGTCGACTACCGTGTTACGTCTGAACTATTTGATTATGTAAGGTCACGTGCACACTATATTTTAACACAAGTCTTGATAACTAGGCTGGAATCCGATAGGTGACGATGTGGTGAAGTTGAGAAATGCCTTCATTTATTTAATATTCACTGTATATATTGGATTTACGTCAAAAAGTAACGACCTGTTATTAATAAATCGTTAAAATGTTCTCAATATAAAACAAGACAGTCAGTTACCGGAAAATTGAGATCGTTCTTAGGGCTACATAATAAAATCATTAACCTGCCAATTAATGGATTTCAGGCTGCATTGAGAAACATCCCCACTGAAAGTGATACAACAAAGAAAAATCACCGCGATGGCGGACATTCCAATAGCTCTAAAAAAGAAAAAATATCAATAACGCCCTCTCGCCCGTAAAATTACGCGAAATTTCAATGTAAAAGCGGAACTC
Organism: Spathilepia clonius; assembly: GCA_018250295.1. NCBI lineage: Eukaryota > Metazoa > Arthropoda > Insecta > Lepidoptera > Hesperiidae > Spathilepia > Spathilepia clonius. The sequence continues at coordinate 11,060 of DWRA01000932.1, read as the reverse complement.
AGACTTCCCTAAGTTAAGCATATTATATTTTTACATGATTAGAGTAGCTAACGAGCCTGAAGTGCATCTGATGGAAAGTATTCATTGCCGCTCATAGACTTCTGCGACCAACTCAAAAAGTACAGGCCTCATGAAGTCGATTACAGATGCGTCACCACTCCTGACGACTAAGATATTCTCCTCATACTATGTCATTGGGCAATTACACCCTTCCACCGAAACTCCAAACTACTTCACGATAGAAATGGGTATTGGGGTGGTACCACCCGGTTTATTATAATACATTTTTAGACCAATACAAAGCCAAGAATTGAATAAAATTTTACAGTATATGTTTATGAAAGTTTTGAAAAGTTTCAAGCAAAGCTCAGGAAACTGGATATGGAATTTTAAAGTAGGAATCTCACTATACATAATGGAATTAATGTTTGTTTGTGGTGTACTCACATTTGTGTATTGAAAGAGGAAGTATTCCATTAAACTTATAATACTCTTTTAGTACTAATACACTAAGAATATGTTATACAATGCTACATTTTGCTCGCAACTCTTTTCTCCCTTTCTTTACAACTATATTCTTCGTAGTTTTAAAGTTGCCTGTAGTCGTTCGTACTTTTCTGTAATATATGTTATTGGTTATGTTACATTTCTATTCTATTTAGTTCTCTAGTCTATTTAATGGCCCCGAAGGTACATCTTTACGATAAGAATTTAAATACGGAAATTCTAAATAACATTAGTTTATTTCAATGTGGTCTGTCTGTACTGAAAACGGTGAATCAAATCGTGAATAATACATAAATAAATATCACGAACTAATTAAAAAGTAAGAAATGACAAAGCGTAAACAAGCAACACGATTCAAAGCTCGTAAATAATAGAGGAAATTCACTAACGTTGTATACTTTTCGCTTTGTTGTTCGTGAAGCTGAAGTACACTTCGTTGGCGTCTGTAGTCAACAGGTAGACGCAACAGTTTTCGTTAAGTTCTGTTGTTGTTGAAGTAATTTGTATAACTTGTACATTCACGTTCGTATAACGTTTGTGGAGCTTTCGCGGTGTAGAAGATAAAATACTAGTTCATGTTATTTAGTACTAGATTATGTTCGCGATTTCGCCGGCGTACCACGTTATAGTTATATTTTTCTTGCAACATTTCAGTTGATTCCAGGATGGGTAAATAAAAAAATGAACTTGTTTACAAAGCAGTAACAAGCACTCGATTCATAGTCCTCCAAGCTAATTGCAGAGGCTTACACACACAATTAAGAACTTTTTGGAGATTTATTATACTTGTAGTAAACAACGTCTTTCATTGTTAAATAGAATAATAAATATTCTGCATACAGGTCTGCGAGTTTCGAACCCTCGAACTCAACAATACAAGGCTTTAAGCTTCTTACAGCGCTTGAACATTTCTAGAATTTAGTATTTTATTTTTAGCATCACAATGAAATACGAGTATTCAAAATAATCCGACATACCAGGTATGGCAGCGTTGTAGCCCCTCGGGAAGGATGTAATCTGTTGTGATAGCACTCAATGCTGTCTGATACGTTACTTTAAAGGTGTTAGTGCGCTACGACAACAACAGCCACAACATTGTTCTTGATACCTTTGACATACTATTTTTAGTGTTACAATGAAATACGAGTTTTCATATCATATTCATAATTGTAGTCGACGAGCTGAGTACGGTAGAAAATAACTAATGTATGAAGTGCTTAAAAAATCGATTGAAAATTGCTTTCTAGGACTAAAGGGCTACGTACAGCTTACATTGTATTGTGTATTAAATATACGTTTTTTATTATCGCGGAGTTCATCAGTCGCAGTCTGTTGGAATAATTTTAAGAACTGAGACATTTGTATTTGTCCTCTATGTTTTCCTCGTTATTAAAGCACATAATACGTATTTTACGAAACTGAAGTACTTAAGAATCGTGGGATCTGCAGCACCTGTTGTACAGTGTTACTGGCGGTCACTGCCGCTTATGGACATTATGTATTATGTCTCGCGGTAAGTTAGAACGCTTTGTGCAAACGATAAATGATATAATTTTTAACAAAGACATGTAACGGAAATAAATTGTGTATGACCTGCTAGCGCTCAGATCTTTTATGATTGCCGAATTTAAACCACTTATGTACTATTTAGTATTTTAATATAACATTATGCAATAAAATATTTAATATAATAATATTTTATTGCATAATTATATATTTAAATTGCTTTAATAATAGAGTTACGCGTAGAAAGTTACGCGTAATTTCAAGCTTCACGCTTGAAATTACGCGTAACTTTCTAATTAAAAATAGGTTCGCATGAAATTTCCCTCTTCGACATACATTTAATTTGAATACGAGGAATATTTAAAATAACCTTTTATCTACGTAGTCCGGCTTTTCGAACTAAATGCTGCATTCATTTTGTTCGCATGAATTTAATTTCAGTTACGGTAGGATTTAAAAAATTTGCAAATATATCGCTTCAGTGCTATATTATTTTAGAGGTCCGTTCGCAATTCGGAGTAGAATTTAAAAGGATTTGTGGTTCGACGTTGGCATTAATAGCTCCAAATTTCTTGCAGAACTTTACCAATGTATTAAAGTGCGGTGTAGTCTATTCCGACTTATGTTCAGCATTGTTTTACCAGTTATAACAGGGACTTTAAGCAGTACCCCTAATGTGTAGTGTAATGATTTTATTAGTCTATCTTTATCTGGCGTTTTGGAGACCAACTCCGTGACCCAATTTTGGCGATTCTTTCGTCAATCGGTTTTGTCTTAATTTTGCGAATGTCACAAAAGGTATGGTAGTAATAAAAAATCAATACGGTGTCAATCAGATGTCATATTGTATATAATAAAAGAACCGATGTCGACAAACTATATTAAGTGGAGTACCATTGAATAGGTATTTCAGAATGACAATAATACTACCTTTAATGGAAAAAATACGATCTATCATGATTTAAAACTACTTGCATTGCTATTGTAATTTTAAATACTATATTAGAGACAAAACACACACACGCACACATACACACAATTAGTAAATACACATATAAACCCAGAGCACGAATCAAAATTCACCTAACTATATTCGGAAAACCGATAGCCATGTTAAAAACATTTTCGCAAAAAATGTGCATTACACCAAAACTATTAGGAAACACGTTTTCGCCTACACAGTTGACTATTTTAAAGGTTACTCGCACGTTACTAATACCCAGCATAAAGAAGAACTTCTGTCAAAGGATCCTCGTGTTCCCGTTAAAAGGGTTTTATACGCTTTAAATTGAAAGTTTAAGCGCGTGCCAGTATTATTCTTGTTTTGGCTAAATGTTTTAGCTGCATCCTTTTTATATTGCATAGTTGCGTACAAGCCTTCTTACATCTGGTGGAGCCTGGATCCTGCTCCACCAGAGCTGCTGCTACATTCTGTATTAATGGTGTACGGGTTAGTAACCAAACAAGCTGATCTGAGTTTCTTTAGCGGCGGTCTGATTTTGTGGTCTATTTCTGATCTGACCTGAAATATTAGATCTGACTGACCTTTATATCACACTTTAGACTTAAGCTTCAAAATATTATTCACATTTTAGTAAATTACTATACTCTGAATATATTACGCCCACCATACTGCAGTGTAAGCGTTTTTACAGCCAATATCAAGCACAACTATTTCGAAGATTTTTTTTGTTTTATAAAAAAACGCCGATAACTTCATTTGCATGACAAACGAGAAAATTACTGTTCCACATTTATTGTTACTCGGCCTTGGTTTTAACTCACCTACTTCTAAGGCTGGTACGATCTGCAAATCTATTTTTAACCGACTTCCTTCTCCAAAAGAGATTACGATACCGTGTACGACGCTACATAATTTGTGTCAACGACAGCCTTTTTATTAGAAGGTTGACGATACAGGGTAGTGGCACGCACGACATCATGGGCACTGGTCTTCTCACAGGATGAGAAGAGCGTGGTAGAATCGTTTGTCATTCGACTCCAGATACGCCACCACCGATTTATTCAATCGTAATAACAGAACTGTTCAGCACGGCTGTGCTCTAGTTTGAAAGGAGTAAGTATCTTATACTACATAGATAGAATGGATACTCGAGACATTCCAACTTAGTTATCAGGGTTAATATCGCATATGTAGGCCTACGGCAATACTTTGATTCTGTCCAGGTTGAGTGGCAGTGGCCACTTATCACGAGGTAGACTGCAAGTTCGTTTTGTACATCAATTTCATAAAAAATATGCATAAATATTAATACCTTTTTCCGGTTCATGTTTTATTTTTAACCGTTATCCCACTAACTTCCAATGATATGAATGCAATCGAATCTAAAAAGCATCGCTGTATTTAAAGCCTAATTGGAAACGAAAATACTTTAAGGCCGAAGTTACTGTAGAAATACGGAGATAATTCCAAAAGGAAACTAAATAAATCCGGAAATAATTCCAAAGACAAATAAATTCCTAAATTCATTTAAAAGTGTATTTTTGCCCTTCATCGATTTATTTCCATCGCGGTCCGTTGTGTTTAATTGTGTCATTTAAACCTGAAACTGTGTCAGAGCCAAGTATGTCACATATTTATTATAGATGCTATCGATTTAGCAAATTCTACGATGTGTATTGATTCTACTGAATAATTTAGAGTAGTTTCCTGTACTCAAATTATACAGCCAAAGTTTTATTGGTTTATTGCAAAAAGCTTTTATAAATATTACGAATGTACAAAATGTCAATATGACAGGTTTGAGACATTTATATGAACCAACTTAGGCCTCAGGAGAACAATAGCCACTGTACGCTTAATCTGCACTACTGTAAAAAAATAAAAAAATCAACCAGATCCTTCAGCATGTATAACTCATTTGTATATGCGATAATATTATATCAATTGTGTAATAGATTGGTCTCGCGTGATTACGCTGGTCCTTTAAATATTGAGGTCACAGTGGTATGCTCGAATTTTCTTAGAGATAAAATTTGCACAACAAAACGATTACAAAATTATATAGGGTTAGGCACTTTCGATAAATATGATTTACAATTTCGTAACACTTAACCCTGGTCGCAAAGTTTATCGGATTCACGCATGTTTGACTAAAACAGTAACTTTGTATTGGGGTAGGTTATTTTGATCGATAAACCGTTGGGTCAATGTTGGTTTACCTTATAGTAATTGGAAGAAGAGCAAAGTTCGTTTAAATAATATTATAGATGCAATATATTTAAACTATTTCTGTTGATAAAAAGATTAAAGTACCACTTTTATATCTTTCTTATTTTTAGTTATGTTGTGAATTATCTTTCACACCTTACAAACTTTAAGGAATCCAATAGAATATTTAAAATTTCCTATAACGTATTATTAGGAGTTGTTCAGTTTTAAATTAAATATGTAATATGTATATGTTAAATATGTAATATGTTAACATTGTATTTTCTCAATCATAGTTTTAGTTTTTATACTAATATTTCTAATGTTATTTATTGCTGAGTAAAAATAGAAATATACATGTCTTTCTTACATTTTGAAACCTATATTATCATTACCTTTATTATCATTAAATCTTAAGACTTACACATGCTTCGTTTTAAATAAAAATGTTTTTTTCAATTAAAATATTAAACATCTTAGCTCAAGGTCTGAAACGCCGTATCGCTAACTATAAGTCAGGTTAGGGTCAGCGGAGATTCGGTGGAGAAAATAAGTACTCAAGCACTCTTCTTATCTCAAAAACTATTTAGTAATATGAAATTAACAAATAAATAGTCATCAATAGTACGAATGGCAAATCAGTAGTAGTATGAAGTTGTTAACTTCTATCTCCATCTCTCCTTTGCTCGATAGTCTAGTTAGTGATTTGATTGCAGTGGCAATTCAGTCGGTCTGCTTTGTATCAGCAACGTGATAATGATGTGTTTTACTTTGATAAGCATGGTAAGATCTATATAAGGTTATCTATAATCCTTAGATGAAACAATTCAATTTCTGTCATATTTCAGGTACGGCTCATGCCATATTTAGATTTGATAATAATTAATAAAGAAGCAGCGGCCAATCTGTGTCGTACAAACTTTATTTAATTATTTGTAGATTGCATGAGATGACGTATTTCTTTCCTTTTATGATATTAAAGGAATAAAATATTGGGCTCTCCTGAAGATTGGTCACGATGCCATGTCAGAGGATTGCTTCATCAATACGTCTTGTGTCTACCCTTGCCACCCTTTAGACACGACCTTGTACAGTAAAATTTCAAGGACATTTTAGAGAATCGTTCCCATTATATCTCTAAGTGCGAAAATGATGCTCGTTATTGTCCCCAATTGGCAATCGTTTGATCTTACCTTCAACTATACACCCCGGAGTGCGAATTCCAATGTCGTTGGTTCAATTTGTGATTAATTGACCTCTCTATTAAAGATATATTGATGCACTGGCAAGTTCAAACTTGTCAAAGAACCTAATACAAAATCTATAAACACAACAAGCTTCAAAATAAAGCAAACTGTATGTAGCAACTTGATCCCACTTGGCAATAAAATTAAAGTTCTCAGGTCCACCTTCAAAAAGTCTGCCAAATATATTTATTTGTCTAAGAAATGATTACATTTTATTACAATGAAATTGCAGGTGACAAAAGACATGTTTAATCTTTCTACACAAAAAACATGATAACCAAATAAAATTTATGTAAAATTAGTTGTGAACAAAGTTATGGGCGAAAAGGCAGTGAATAAATGTACCAAATGCTGCAAGGCTAATGTAGTTTCAGCAAAACCAACTTCAAACTAATTTTCAGTATGTTTAACACAGTAAATAACGGAATAACCGAAATATATGTCCACAATCATATTCAGAACCAATAATCAAAATTGACATCTAAATGATGTAATTTCCGCATAATTATCGTAGGATCCAAATTGAATTAGCGTCACTCACAGGGGTATTACGGCGTATTGTCCACAGTCTGCCGCTTTGAAATAGGTACATATGATTGGAATCTATAGTTCGCTTGTCAAAGCACGCATTGGATACTAAATTCATGTATTGTATAGAATACTGTTTCAAAATGCACCTGAAACTCGTTAAAATTTGCACAAAAGGCATTACTTCATTATGATTAATAAACAACAAAACCACGGTATAATGGAACGAAAATAATATTTCCCAAACATACAAAGGATTAAACATTTCTATTTAAACATTGTATAAACCACACGAAAATTTAAGCCACAATGGTTATTTCGTTAATTTGGTTTTGCAACGTTAAACAATATTGTAAATTGAATTAATATGTAATTTTATGATTTTAAATAATTGTTTAAATTATAATTTCTGAAATTGTAAATTTATTATTCATAACAAAAATTGAATAGTAGACTTTACTACCAGAATTATGTTCACGTATAAAACTAGTTTGGATTTTCATGTGTGCGTGCTGTTAAGATACTATCAGGTACATTTATTACTTAATAACAACTATTTATTATCTAAATCTGTTCAATGTACCAACAATAGAATATATTATTATACTATCAAGCTGTTATTGGCTTATTATTTTGATGAGTAATGCGTACATTTTTCTACAATGTTGCATTCATAATATTTTATTGAATTTAAATTGAAAATCATCAATCTACTACAGTCCTACTGCTAGGTACAAATTCTCGCCTCGTATAAGAAGAATTAGCCCACAGTCCCTCACGGCCGCCAAGAAGTTGGTAAACTTGAAAATGTGTAAACTAGAATATATAAGTTTATTCACTTTTACATTCATGGTTAAAGCAATTCGCAACAATTTCCAATGCGGGTTTAGAACTGAAAATGTGTAGCAAGTCACCAACCTGAGCTAGACCACCTAACAGGTGGTGAAATGGTTAGACGTCTCTCAAAAGATCTTTGACTAATTCTAAAAAATACTCATTATAATAACAAAAAACAAAAACTACAAAATGTTTTTGTTTCGTTTACTTCATTCATACCAAGTTATTTCATATTTTATATTGTTATCTTTAGTTAGAGGGACTTAATATTTATGTAATGTTAATCACACTTACGATAAGGCCTCTTCAGAAGCCCAATACATCTCGTTGAAATAGTGGTATTTATTCATTATTATTTAATTTTGCTACTGATTCATTCATAGTCGGTAAATATTTAACCGACAAAGCAACAATTCTGAACAAATAATACGATTGAAATCAAATAGCGGGCTTGAATTTAGCTCGACGGGCAAGGGATTAGGGTTTCCAATTAGTAGCTATAGAAGGATTATAGTTATTTTAATTATAGATTCATATAAGTTCGTGATAATATATTTGAGCACTTATACTTTGATTATAGCATCAATTCCTTGCTTGGAAATTAACTAATATATTTTTAGAGCTGCCATATGTTTTAAAAATAATTATATCATCATTACGTACTTATTATGTATTCAACATTTTATATATTGAATACAATTGTATATTCGACCATCGTGTAATTTGGATATTTTTTGCACGGCTTATTCTTTGGATGTTTACACTTTTGGCTACGTACGAGTATCGCTGGTAAAAAGAGGCAGTGACGCGAGACCAACATGTGTGATACCATAAAATGTATCATTAATGATACGATATTGCTCTCACCTCCCTCCAATGTGACTTGGCGATCAAATGTAATGGACGGTAATGGCTAGCGAAAGCTAAATTTAATCTTGGCATCAATTCCGCTCACCGCATATGCTTTACGCGGCACCTTTCATGTATTTTATTGACAAAATGAGAAAAATGTTACCGGAAAGCCGTATCATTGTTGCACTGGTGCTCATTGGCTTTTCGACGGAGTTTTGATTAACTGTGTACACGGATTCAGTCCAAAATAAAGTATAAAACACAGTGAACAGAAAACTATTTTACTGTTGAGCTGTTCCAGTGAGACCAATTCACAGCGAATAACCGTATTTTATAAACATATATAGTAAAGTATTGTAGAGTAGCTTTTTGAAGTAATTTACGAAATAATAAATTTTATGTATTATTTATTAATCACTGATTGATAATGAATTTATCATTAAATATAACTGTAGTGTTAACCAATTGTTATTTACAAATAAAAATGTTGATGTTCCAAATAATTCCATTCATTAACAATTATTATTAAACTGTTAATTTATCATAACAAAACCAAAATTTATTTGCATAAACGAACGTAATTGTATCTATAGAGGTACGATTGATTTATTACAATTAAACACTACTTAAAATAATTTATTGCACAATAGAAATAAATAAATCGGTAAGAGTAGGTACCGATATACAATAATATGAAAACATCTGGTAAGTACATATGAGTACGAATAAATATATACTCGTCAACAAAGGAATACATTCTTGTTGACTGTTACATTTTATCTGTTGTCAACTTGCCATGATAATATCTAAGGCTCAGATCAAAGAAAACAAGACCACGCCTCAGTATATTGCTATGAAATATAAAATTTCGTCGATGTTCAGAATCTAAATTTTTTATGCTATATTTGCGCACTCGGTCATACCAAATGTCATTACGAACAACGTAACAACTTACTTGAGATACTTCTTTGTACTTAATGAACATAACACGATTTGTGTTACGTGTATAAAGTTAAAGTTACATTACAATATTTCGTTCGAAGGACAATCTATCTTTATTTGTCATAAATCTAAGGCAAGTAACTTATATAAACGTTCAAGATACCTCTGATCATACTCATTTATTTTCATTATAATTGCAATATTTTTATAAGATACGAGAATATAAGTACCTACTCCTATAACACAGTAATAAAAATAACGATAATGATTTTAACAAATGCAGCGTTTATAAATATAATTATAGTAATCCAAAATATACACAAACAAATATGTAGGTATGCTACATGTATTTGACGGTATACATATATCTAGCAGTTTCCGTATTTGGAAAATGTTACTGAATGCACAGTGAACACAAATTACGGTCCCTTTGTACTTTTTGAATAGGTTTGGATACCTAGTGATGTGAAAAGTAGCTTAATAATTCAGTTTCATATATCGTCATTGTCGAGTCTGTAACTGATATTTGCAAAAGGTATTGTCATCGTCGATGCGTTTTCTGTCCCACTGCTGGACTCCAGTCTCCGCTCATAGTGAGAAGGGTATACTGTAGTCTACCAAGGTAGCCCAGTGAAGAGTGTTAGATTGTGCACAAATTCGTTTAAAGTTAAATCATAAATTAAGTGCAGTTGAGGCAAGTTCCTTAAAATTTGAGGACTATTAAGAGGCTTATTAATTAATTGATGGGTTATTTTACGTATTTATTCAGGCATACTTATTTATTTTGTCTCTGACCGACGTAGCTCAGACATAAGTGAGACTACGGCAAAATTTTAATTCAGGAAAAGAGCCTCCCTCATTGTATTGAGGCCTGTAGCCTGTGGGCTATGGTGTTCATGGTTGATTGCTTACAATTTCGCGGAAAGGGGAGTGTTTAAACTCCCAATTGAGCCGTCCACGCGACCATACATTTAATGTAATCGAGAACTATGTTGTTTACGTTGTCTGCGTGTATATTCACGGGCAGTAACTCCGAGTGGCATGAGTGATATAAAATAAGCATTATTCATGCTCATTTTTGAGATCATTCTGTGGTCACTATACTACACAAATATTCAGCGCCAAAATATAGCCGAGAGACTTATCGCGCGATCAATAGCAAATTATGCGTTATTGATGACAATGTTGATTAAGTATATGTTTTAAATTCATTTTAGTTAATGATAGTGGATAGTTTGAGACGCAAATGCGTAATATACTTCAACAGTAACAGTAATATACTTCAACAGTAAAGGATGTAGAAAGTCTATACAATTTTATCATCGTCATCGTCAACCCATTACTGTCCCACTGCTGGGCATGGGTCACCTCTCAGAATGAGAAGGGGTTAGGCCATAGTTCACCGCGCTGGCCAAGTGCGTATTGGTAGACTTTACACACTCTTGAGAACTATTTTTTTTTCAAAGAAC
>DWRA01000931.1:0-19933 GCA_018250295.1 Spathilepia clonius | reverse complement strand
CGAGGCCTCCGTCAAGGGACAACATGGCTTTCAAACAACGTTGTTAAAGTTTCTCTAATTAACTCTGGCCAGCAGATCATTATTGCTGTTTTTGTTTCCGATGCGAGAGGTTTATCTCTAATGATTTATTAAGGTCTTCTGGGGAAGTTTTTGTCCTAATTGATGGAACTTTGTAAATTATTCAATAAATACTTCAACTTCATATATTTCCCTAAATTTATACAGTATTTAGTATGTTAAAAGTATTACACTTATGCACATCGATTGATAGAAGCAAATGATAACTATTTTCTACCATGCAAATAGCATTTTATGCATAGCATAATAGCATTTTTTTATGTTGCGTTTTAAGTTCGACCCTTGTAAGTGAGAGGTGAAAATTCATACAATTACTCAATCACGGTTTAACATCACGTTTTTGGGGGGAGCGCTAAGACAGAAATAGAACTGTAGCCGATATAAGGCTACATGAATCAAATGTCTCCGGTGCAAAATTAAAATAAAATATGCAGGTACATAAAAAACGTGCTAGTGTCGTTAAAATCAAAATAGCAAAAACGTGTTTTGTTCCTTGAAACTACACAATTTTGTTCCTCATAGGTACAGTGATAAGACATGCGGCACCCTTACAATGTAACAGGATAAAACAGGGAAAAAAGGAATGCTATTCGTACCCCTCAAGCTCGTTTGTGTGCTATTGTGGAATACCCACTTGTAAGTCTTAAGTAAGTTTCGAGAAGAAGTTTGGCCACTCGCCGCACGTTCTGTTCTTCACATGAATAGAACAGTGCTTATGTATACGTTAGTCATGGTGCGTTATTTAAAAGCGTGCGTACCGTGACACAGAAATGAATGTGCAATGACTTTTGATTGCGATCCCTGTGCATAAATATTTCTACGTTTCATTAATTTAGATTTGAAACAAGCTTTACAAGACTAATTTTCTTGAATATCGGCACCACTGAGCATGAGAAGCACTAAGCTTAAAAAACATACATATATCCGCTTTTTTAACTACAAAAATGTGAGAAACATGATATACACCGGAATATTTTACTGCAGTTATTATATTGTGTAAAAATCTAACTCCTTAATGCGCTTTAAAACTAAAACTCAGCCTATTTACGTTAAGATCATTTCCAAACATGTGTTTTTTCTGGAATAATAGTTTATCACGTGGAAATTTCTATTAAACTAAAGACATGGATTTCATTTGTAATAAGTTGTTGTGTAGATGATACTTGTTAGGTAGTTATTTTTTTTATGGTTTAATTTTTCCCTCCGTGATCTCAATTCTTCCCAGAATTAGGTCTCCTACATTTATATATTTGCCAAATATATAAACATTTCCAAAATATGTGTAGTACAAATACCTACATTTTATATCGTACAAAAAAAATATCATTAAACTTAAATAATGTCTGTTGACTGAGTGATTTTCTGAAAACCGAAACCCAATCCGTTGTACCTTCATTATATTGAAAATTTCATAATATAAATGCATTTATTATATCTATATATTTCATAATAGCGGCAGTATCCTATTTCACTCCGTTATGATTACATTCAAAGAAAACATTTAGTCTGCGGAGAAATTCATTCAGAGTAGATAATGTGCCCTAAGAATTCATTTGTCTGAATTCTCTGTTCAAAATTATTCAATGTTTTGCTTTGCATCCTGACCTAAAAGGAAAATGTATGCAAAACTTGTATAAAATGCATTCCATTTACAAACAAAGCTTCAAAAATATCTTGTACTATCTAAACCATTATTTTGCTGCATTCGGTCTTAACACTATAATGTTCCGGGTCAGTTAGTTAGTTAGTAATACGCTAAATTTTGGAGATTTTATACGGTGACACAAGCCATACTATATTACATAGATAATATTTTGTGAATACAACACAAAGGAATAAATTCAGTATCTACCACTACGAAGCGTTTATAAAATATAAACTCTTCCACTATGTTAAATCTATAGATTAATAGCATTTTTTTAAGATATTACCTGCTTATGTGAATATGAAATAATGTATCGTATTCTTGTTTATTTACGTATGTCAATGTCTTGTTGGTCAGATCAGGTCTATATTATAATAACTTTACATTGTCGTCTATCTTGCATTATGCATGCAAAATTCGAGCGTAATCGGATATCGGGAAGTAGGTGAAATTACATTTTCAAGATTTGCAGATTTGACCCAAACGTACATACATATAACACATCTACCCTAAGTTAAATAAAAATATTGTTAAAACTTTAACGAGTGTTCATAGTCAATCAATTGAAGTCCCAATATCCTCAGGTAGGGTTCTAGTCTTATTTGGGGTTGCTAACAATTGTTCGTGAGCGGCGGTGCCCACTTCCCATCAGGTAGACTATGCTCGTTTGCTATTCCATTGTAAAAGAAATCACAGGTAAGAATAAATGCGGCAGCAATTCCTTTTTGCTATCTATTCTTTGGTCCTATCACCGCATACCTTTGGACGGGAAGTCTATTTACGAAGAATTGTATTTTTATCCGGTCGCTTTGTATCAAAGGATTCTCCAAATTATTATTTTTGTATACGTAATGCCCTTTGTTTCTCGGGCGGAAAAAGTATTGAACCCGAATGATTTTTTTCGATCAAAATCCCAACGATGTTATGCTCCATATTTTTAGACTTCTGACGGCTCGGATAACCTTTTTGTAGTTTTCTCAGTGGAGTTACATTATATTTTTGATACGTCTAAGATACTAACTTGTGAGTTTGCTTTTATCGAAAATATCACGTACTACTAGCAGAGCTAAAAAAATCAATATTATCCAGCATTCACCCGTTGCTTCACGCAGTTCTCATGTTTGATAGGTACGAGGGTCAGGGTTCAATTCACGGCATTGCTTTTACGGCGTGAATTTGATTTTCTTTTTTGTAATATATCTTGATAGTGATTTTCTAACATTATAATCACAGTCAAAAAGTCTGTAAAAATGAAAAACGCTAAAGGGGATACATTTAAGATACCGTTTTTTTAATCCTTTCATATATTTATTTGCACATAATATGTGTCCATATATTTTTGTAAATATTGTTTTAACACGATCCGAGTTTGCGAAGAACGGCTCGTCTCAGATTCGTCAATTTAAAAACACTAATGAGGGCGCATTATTACAATAGGTAGTACGCTTATAATAAAGCTTATTAAATCAGCGAATGAACAACAAAGCCAGCGCTAATTGGAGATCCCATTACCTAATTAGCCATTCTGTTGAATTGGGCCTTAAAAATGTATAAAAAATTAACATTTTCAACATAACGTTATTAAATTACATACACATTAAAATAATAATTTCATGTAACGGTGATAGGACACAAGCTATTATAACTAAGTCCAAGGTGGTTCTTGAATGTTATCTCATCTTAGTCATGAGAATTAACAACGAATATATGACTGGCTACAGGTAGATGAGGTTATCACAGAAAACTACGGACGACAGCGACCACTTACGCCAATTTTAATGAGTTAATGGTGATAATGACACAAATATAAAGTTAAGGTGGTAGAACCCTTTGTTGTTTGACTCCAAAGGCACTACCACTGTGCCTATTCCTGCTAACAGCAGAGTCAAGCGCTACTGTATTCTGGTATGAATATTGTGGCAAGGGAAAGATACATGAGTGGCAGCAGCCGCTTACTACCAGGTGAACTGATTGCTTCTATGCTATTTCTATAGAATAAAGAAATATTATAAAACGCATTTAGGAAAATCGTCTTATGAATGGAACAAAAGAAAAAAGATTTAGATCTTTTTCGGAAAGTTATGTTTCAGCGTCGGCCCTTACAAAAGTTTTAAGCTTGTGAAGTCAAATAGATATTTCACTTTCCGCAACTTTCGAACTAATTCTGTTTACTGATTCTTAGAGCCTTTAGCCAAATATTTGGCATTAAGGGTCGTGCCTTATTGATAAAGACCGAGTGAAAACTTATGTACACAAAACAGCCAATGGTAAATCGTACAATGATAATATAATCATCCCATGAATATAAGTAGAATTACAGAAGGAAGAATTACAAATAACAGAAGGTAAAGTAAGAGCGTGGTAAATCTTTTCGTTGTTATAATATTTATATGATCGGTCACGCTTACATACGAGTACATATTCTACTACTTTGTTTTAAATGCATAAAAGAGTGTAATAAAAAGTATTAGCACACACCTAACAAACACCAAATGTGACATTAGTCTTACTTGACACAGCATCAATACCAAGATTGCTACACCTTATACATGATTGTACGATAATTTTCGTACTTTGAACTAAAACGAGTACCTAACAACGAGCACTCCTGATTTCTAGCAGATATAGCTGTGAGGGAGAAATTTAATAACTTAAATATCGTATCCACTTCAAAGTTGAAAATAAAACAAGGCATCCTGTGGAGAGGTGTCCCTTTATTGAATCTACGCATCCAATAAAATTATTAATACGTGAATGAATTCTGTATTTTGATTAATTTTAAATTTAATGTCTTTGAAATTATGTGATATAAAAATATGTTGTCCTAGTGGGACAACATATTGAGCTGAGCACACGGTAGACTTGCGCGTTGTCTTTTTCATCAAGCTATCTATGCTGGGCGCAGATTTTTTGAACTTTTCGTAGTTTGATTGTCCACCATGCCCGATTCTCCTTTCTAACTTCTTTTACCGTATTAGGTGCAAGACACATACTCGGGGCCATGAGTGTATGGAAGGTAAAGCGGATAGAAGGCAAAGTAAATTTTATATTTACTTTGTAGAAGGCGACCGAAGCTTCAGGATAGGCGACAATTTTTTTTATTTAACAAGGATCTTTTTTAGTTCTTGTCGAAAAAATTACATTCAGTGACTATTTTATGCTAGAAACTTTCCTGGAATTCCTTTACACATCAGGCACATTCCCCTTATGGTATCATGACAAAATTTTAGAAACTACTTAGTATTTTTTCTCGCCGATCTCAACTACGTCACGGCTTTAGGACCTCTTTAACTAAGCTACCGACCATTTTAATCTGAAGCAATAGGCAATAACCACCAAATAGATAGCATTCTGGTTTACTTATATTTCGTTGGGAAATTGTATGCCTACAAAAATACGAGATTTCGAAAGATATTTTTGGCCTTCGTTTTTGTGTCAAATACAATTTCCTGTTTTAAATTTTTTTATGAAACGCCCCGAGATCCACGTCATTTCGTATGCGGGACTCGATTACTGTCGCGTTAGTCTCCCGAGGGACTGCGGGACTCGGGAGCCTCCTTTTAACGAAATGCGAGGAACACTCATACACTCGTAGCGAGATCCCGAGCGTAAAGATTCTGGATAAGCAAGCGAAGTTTCCATCGCAATCACGGAGATAGTGTAGTAAAACTTTCATTTCTTTTTTTTTTCTTTTCGTAATAATTTGTTTTCTTTGACATGTAAGTAGTATTTATAAACAAATAAATTTGTATTTTAAAAACATACTTTTGGAATGTCGTTTTGTTTTTCGTGTTCGTCTGAGAAAATTATTTCATTTGAAACTTATATCATGGGGGTACACAAAAAATAAGTTCAGTTGCAATATTTTTGGACAATTTAGGAAATCCAACACGGCAAGGCTAACTTATGAAAATTCCACTACGAAAATAAAATTACGACAAAACAAAATTGGAATAAAAAGTAGGATTGAGTACCGCAATCGAACTCCAAAGAATGTTCTTATTCATCAAATTACTATTTACAAAAGTTCTATACGAGATACGAGTATTATGTATCTGGTTCCCGAGGGAAGACCGAGTAACGCGACAGTAATCGAGGCCGGAATACGTAATGACCAGGATTTCGGGACACGCCGGCGTCCGCGCCTGTCCTCTTTTACGAACATGTCTCACGTAGACCTCTTAACAGATAAACCATAAAGAAGTACAGTGTACAGGTTAGAGATTTATACATTATTAATAATCAAAAGGTCTATGGACAGATGTAGCTTAGAAATACATACCAAAGCATTATAACTCAGAGGATTACGAAGACAAAAAGGCACAATTTAAAGAAATAATCAAAAAAAAATCTACCGCACTATCGTTTGCGAACCTTTGTAAAAGTAGTGATACCCAAATATCTATACAATAAATAACAATAGTAGTGTTTTAAACTTGTACTATACAAAGGATCGAACCGCAACGTAGGTTTATTTGACTTTACTGATAATTACTGGAATAAACATTTTTTTTGCATAAAGTGTCTGTAATTTGTATGAAAATTATAAACGTTACACTAGTTACGCTCGCGTTGTATAAGTTCTCAACACATGATCGCTACGGGTCACTCGCTTCGACTGCAACGCATCTTTTACTCCCAGGAACTTTACGCGTAAAATAATGTATGGAGATAAAAAACTTAAATATTTAATGCGATCCCGGATTCAATCCCTTCCGTAGGAAATTGCTAATGAGGTACGGGTCTAAAATATGCAGTGTGTTAGGACTGGACAGGGAAATAACGGGAAATTGGTATTTTATGAAGCTTCAATAGGGAAATAGGGTTGTTTATGGCATATAACGATGGTAATTTCATTGTTCTTATTAAACACGACTGAAATGCTAGCCGGGTTTGTAGGTTAAGTTTATTTAGGAAAACTAAAAGTACCAGTAAGATATAGCACCATTTTATGGCATATTGTCATTTTAAATTGACAAGGAATAAAACCAAAACAACACGAAGCAAACCAATAAAACAACTAGTGAATTGAAAAGGGACACGCAAGTACAGAAGGTGTTCCGTACTCATCAAAAATAAGACACAATCCTTATCCTACCTTATAAGTAAAACCACTAACCTTGCATTCCAAGCCAATCTGAAGAATCACATCGTATCAGGAGCGATGCGCTCGAAGCCAGCGCTATCACGTTACTCAAAAACTAAGAACTGCCTAGTCTTCCCGAGGAGTAGTTTCTATTCACTTCACAAGGCACATGCGGTTGCACTGGTAGTCCACATGGAAACCAAGGGCAAAATGACACATTCAGAACGTCTGTATGAACTTGACAAGCGCGAGACAACGACTGGTCACAATAAGCGATATTAATAGATTTTTTACCTCTACCCGCATGTCGAAAAGGATTGAATAATATTTACAAAATATTATAAATTGAAATGGAAATTAACAACAATACAATAAATAGATAACGATTACTACATCTCCTACATCCTAGTGTATAGCTATCTATACACTAGGATATCTTGAGTCGTTGTGACGGCAAGGACTAGTGCATAAACAATCAGATAAACAGAACAAAAATATAAATTCATCATTTAGGTATCCATTTCTGCATCTGCAATCATCTTGTAAATTTCAACTTATAAACCAATATAAAAGGCGAAGTGCGAGTCAAATTCGTACACGAAGGGTGCCGTATCAAAAAATCTCTGTCTGTAAACAGTACAGTAAACATAATATCTATCTGTAGTACTAGAATAACAAAATACGTATGAATATATACTCTGTAAATATTGCAAGTATCTAACCAATACGATTTTAGAGATAGAGCCCTGTGAAGGACGGACAGACAGCAAAGACTTAATAATTGCGTTCCGTTTTTACCTTTAGGCTGCGAAACCCTAAAAAGGTACCTACTTAAACGAGTATACAAATTACATTATTATATCGCTGTTAGTAATGGAACGAGATAAAATGTATTTTTCTTGTACATACCAAGCTATTAACAGTCTATTTGTTTACTCTGTCTACGTTTTATGTGATATAATTTGTAGATAATCCCAAACTGCGGCCCCAATGTAGGCGCTGTCCGTCTGCGCAAATTGGAGACGGGCGGCGTAATTAGCACGGACTTAGGTGTAAGACGGGTTCAATACCGGCCCCAGTAAATTGCTGGTAACATGTTATGTTGACAATGGAGCCTCGTTTTGGAACTCTAAAGGTCTAGATTCGATACTGTAGACTCTTAATTTCTCAAAGCCAAATGTATATTTAGAATGTAACTCTTTTATGTTTACCATTGAAATGGATATGAAATTTTCACTTTATGACTATCTTTGTGTACCTACTACATTCTTGCAATAAGTAAATTTTATTTCATTTCGTACGTTTTTTATATCATATACGTTACTTAATTTAACATAGTTATGTATAAGATAATTAGGTTTAGCAACGTCAATGAACGAACACGCAAAAAAAAAACTATATTTGTGACAATTATTCGCAAGGTCCTTAACAGTATGCGGACTGGACCAACACATTAACGGTAAACCGTATCCGTGAACGATAGTTAACCCGAGTGTACCAAACTACACTGTAGCAGTATAGATGAAGATGCTTCAGCTTAGCTTCCTAATTGCCCAAAGTAGCATTACGATAAGGTATGCTGTAGGCTCCCGTGACATGTTTCAAAGCCTTGTATTCCTCATTGTTTACATCATCAAGAAGGTATATCAGATTTTTGCTCTTGGTCTTGTATATCTTCTCGTGATATGCAGTATCCCAAGCGATATTGACATCAACTTGTTGGAAAGATTTAAATCATAGTGACCGCATCAAATCGCGGTGCTATGTTGCTCGAATCGATCCAATGTAAAAAAGTCTGTCACAACAGATAAATAAGAAAGTAAAGGTGCATAATAACTAATGCTCCAGACTATTCATGTTTATATTGCACCTTTTGTAATACTTACGTCAATGTTGAAGCCTATAACATGAGTATCAGCGGTGTGCTGAAAAATATTTTTTTAATAAATATGTAAAACAAGTATTTAAAAACATTGTTTCATTCAATTAAGCAGCTAAAAGCCGTTAAGAGCATTAATTGAGCCGTTCCAATAAATATGAACACGTGAATAATATTAATGCAACCTGTTAACGACACTATTGGAATTTAATTGTTTTATTACAGTACATATAGAAAAAGTATGTTATTGATAACTGTGATTAAAAGTTACTTTTCTTAATAACTAGTACTTTATGTACTCAGGTAGATAAGGATAAATTTATCCATGGGCGACAGAGTCCACTTACTTACTTAGAAGGCGATAGCACGCTTGTGTGACTGTTTGTTTTTTTGTTGCTGGAGAAAATGGTAATATTAAGCGATATTTACTACTAAGTGTTACAACATGAGAAAATGTCTTCAATGTCGTGCTTTATTTCTCAAATTTTTAACGCGCGCCATACATAACCTGATGTCTCTCCCAAGGAATCATGATACCTTTTGAAGGTTTTCAGCTCCGAAAAATCAGCCTGACTATAAACGCACCGTTACCCGATAAGTTCGCAAAGTCACTTATTCCGCCCGCCGTTATTGGATTCCGTAATTGACTTCCAAAACCTCTTCCTGCTCTGCGGCTCTTACATTGTTCCAGTTCCTTTTCATTATTCTTGTTATTCTACAGACACGTAATACCTATCGACAGGAAATAAAATTAGTAGACAAATAAAAAAACCCTTGTAAATATTAAGATTCAATGGATTGTGGATTTCATGGAAACACAAAAATGAGAATGCAAACACCCACACTTAATTTTTTATTTGCGCCTGGGTAGGAATCGCATCCGAAATCCTCCGCGTATCAAACAAACATACGTGTCCGTCTTCTATAGAAGTCTATAACTTACTACAAACAAATCCTGTCTCTGTACTCTGAAGTCCTACCAGACGTCAATCCTAGAAATATTACACTACAGAAGAGTCAGAACATCTTTAAGGAATCAATCTGCCTTCCGATGCATAAACATAGCAGCGCTACACCAAGTAATCTTCATATAGTTTAATATTGTAGATATATAATTTTATATTATATTGTGTTTTTATAACTGAAAATGTAGGCATGCAAATACGCGCATTATATATAATGGCGGTATAATTAAAAATCCAGCGCTGAGCCGCGTGGAGTTTGCTGAAAAGCTGAAAATTCAACAGTGAAGCTGGACCGCCCTTTTGATGTTATCTCGGCTGTAGATTCAAAGCGTTCCGCTGCGCTGGATAAATCACTTGTATGGAATTAGAATATGCTACTTTTAAGCTTTTACAACTTAGGCCCAAAATGTTTCTAGGTTATTTTATTTTTCATAAAACTAAAAATGTTTACAGTCATTTCAATAAAAATGATACTTTCATTATTTAAGTTAAGTTAAATAAACAAAAAGCATGCGAATAAGATACGAAGACAATTAAAATTAAACGAAAAAGCTTTTCTTTTCTTCCTCAAAATTTGCTTGTTATACTTGTACTATGTATTTCAAGTTTGGTACACATGTTACGACACCGTTTACTTGTAGATTGTAAATTAGGATGATTAATTACGAAATACTAAACAATTTACATCGTTTTTTAAATATCTATTTCGATCGTAGAAACCGCTAGAGCTATTTTAACATTACTTTTATATCAAGACTGATTTCGAAAACTGTCTATCAACATATTTATATATAATATATTATTATATTATGTATATTATGTATCTCTTTTATTAATTAGAATATAAAAGACAATTGTATTATTAATATTTATACAATAGAATTAAAAAATACAATTAAAATGATATACAATATTTACAAATAAACTAAATTAAAGAAAGATAAACTATAAAATAAACAAAAAGAAAGGTATAAATTAAAGATAAAACAAATGGTCCAAATCACTGCCCCTAGGAAGAGTCCCAAGAACACTGGCTGCGTTGCCACGTTGAATGGCCAAACTTATTCGTTGGCCAAAATACGCACCTGCCCTTGGGTCCCCTGAAACGGCAACCAGTCGCGGAGTTATATTATATATTTATTAATATATTTATATTTAACATATCTCTATCTCTATCTCTCTCTTTGAACATATTTACTTTGTAAAAACCAAAGAAAGCTTATTCGAAGTTCACCCAAGGCCAAAACCAATTGTACCTATAGATATCGATATAATCATATACATAAAGGCTTATACCATCTGTCTGTATACAACAACACGCGGTTATCGTCGACCAGAACTGCGATTTAACTTGCTAATCCAGTTACAAAGTCCAACGGTTTCTGTAAACTCCTCGCTAACCCTAAACTCCGGCGGCAGTAGTTCCCAAATAACTTTGGTAATTACGTATATTGTCAAATACAATGCGAATTTAGAGCATCCCGATACTTTTTAATTCAATTCAAACATTTTTTATATGAAACTTACAGCTAAAAGTAAGTGGGAATACAATAGGCATTTTCTAGACAAGTGCTACCTCCTAGATTGTTTTCGACTTACCATCAAGCGAACATAATAATTATAAAAAAGTTAAAATTATTTGTGGTTTAACTGTAGTGGTACCACCCTGTCCACCTCTCTGTAGGAAAGCTGTGTGTTAAAGTTTTTTCTGCGGCATAACTTGTAAGACGGATACAGACGGGTACCTTGAGGTAGTAGACACCCTGTGATTAATCAGTGATAATAATATATGACTGTTATTAATAAAAAAGAATTTTAATGTATTCATATTGGGCCTACCAAAGATATTTGGCAGGCAAAATATTGAATAGATTGTTTATTAATAAAGCGTGTTGTGGACTTCGTTCTGATCCTAGATGGGGATTTCAAGTTAGATTTCCGGCAAGCGGACATCTAATTGATGTACTCAGATTTATATTATGTGTCAGAGTGTTTGTATTCTAGTCTTACAAAATAGGTTATCCGCATATAGGTTTAATTGTGACATTTTGCTTTACCGTAGCATAACAATTAATGATAAATTTCAAATTTAAAGACGACAGTTAGCATGTACCAACAAACCTCACTCAATTTTCTTTTATTATATGCGACCAAAATATTACATACAAAAATTAAAACACATACGACCAAGCCAATAAGATTCTTAAAATGTCGCATATATGAAGATAAGCATTAATCAGAGCTGACCGCGATACAAAACGAACGCAGCCGTCCTCCCCAGGGAGGATTCTGGAACCGTTCCTTTAAAGTATGAAATCATAGGTATTGAAAATCATAGCTTTTGATAAACCGTCGATATAAAATTCTACTCTCACGCTTATTGGTAAATAAAAATTTAAAGCACCTATGTTCAAATGTATGTGACAAGCACATACATTTGAACATAATAGACTATCACTAGTATGAATGTCCCTATTTGTATTTTATGTGTACTGTAAATACTACCTATACCAGGAGTTTCCGTTACTTCTAATAAAAGTGTCTGGAATAGTTAAGGTTTAAATTTAATTTCTAATTAATTTCCCCCAAAAAACACGTATTCTTGTTGGTTAGCGCGCAGTATCCAACTCGACTCCTCACATACGTCACACTTGGATACAAACTTGCTGACATAGCCATTCATGCTTACGTAGTCTCTAGTAGAAACTATTACCACGTGCTTTAAAAGTGGAGGTTAACAGAGTGAGTGAGATGTAGCACCCGAGCATGCAGTTCATCTTGGCCAACATAATACTATGTAAAATATATTAATGTAATTGATATAAAAAATGATATCTTTTAACCTACTAACTATTTTTTGCTTCTCTTATAGAAGCAAAAAATATTACGTTATTTAAGGAAGTCGGCTTATCCGACTTCCTTAAATAACGTAAAGAAACCCTACAAGAGAATTTATGATAATCATCGATTAAACCGCTACGTAAGATATAAAATTTATTGAGTTAAATAGTCTGTAATGCAAAAATCTGGACCTGTCACTAGCACTCGGCAACTATCATATTAGAACCATAATTATCGCGGATATTAAGCCTTAAACCTCTTCATTACAGCCTAAAGTACACTAATCCTTCCACTGACATTGAGGCCTCATCCCTCATTAGGAGAAAGCCCACGAAGTTAACGAAGGAAAAGAGACCAGTAATGCGATAAGCCGGCTCTTAGAAAAAACCGTGTCGGTCATAGCCTACGAAAATCATATTGAAAATATCATCTTACCGAGAATCTCTGCAACTGTTTCAAAGTTCTTTTATCGGACTATGGCACATTTTTTACCAAAGACATCGTAAAACATAAGAACAAAGTGTGATGAAAGTTGCCGATAAAAAGACAAGCAAAAAATATTCCGTGGTTTTAAGACTCAGGTAAAAAGATTTATGTCGCCCCATCCGACTTTCTGGAGTTACATATTAATGGTTTTTGATGTTGAATTAATTAGCTGTTGAGTTATTTTCTGTATTATTATGTAAGATTTGGACAAAAAAGAAAAAAATGTTTATTTCTATATTATGTGCTGTTTCTAAAGGAGGTAGAAGTTTTTGTAGATTAAATTAAGCACCAGCGCTTATTTTCATTTAATACAGAATTATAAAACTCCTCTGAGTTAAAGACGTTCAGTAATTATTTTATAAATAAAAACCATTGAACAAAGTATCATGATATTGATTTTCATCGCTAAATTTGAAGCCGTGTCCTAATTTTATTTGCTTATTTAACGAAACTCGTTAGTAACACTTTACATTGCGCGAATTGATTTCTGTTTAGTTTATTGACTAACTACTAACATTTTAGTTTTTTTGTATTTGCTCTGGTTACACAATAATTGTAAATTTGAGTGGACACAATTTAAATAATGTCAAGCGACCGCTGCAGCAATAAATATATATGAACAAATTAAAAAAGAACATTGATTCAAAACGAAAATTAACACAAAAGTAGGGTAAGTACCTCCACCCTGTCACACTATTCAAGCCAGAGTACAGGAACACAACGCTGGCAAGACAAATATTAGTCCTTGTCTTAACTTCTGTAACTTTCATTTAAAACAATAGTTTAACCTGAAAGTTGTAGAACTTATATGGTTACAAGAAGTTGTGCATATGCACAAGCTTTTGTTACTTTTTCTCAATTTTATCTCAATTCTTATAAAGCGGGGAGTACCTAGTCCGACTTTCGCTTCCATATGCATGTGGTTATAGATTAGATATTTTTACGAATAGTGTTACTGGATAAAATCTGAATATTTAAGAAGGTCCTATTACTCCAGATGATTAATGGTTAAGCCAGAAAAGCTAATGATTAAGCCAATAATGATCCACAGAATTTCACGTAAAAGTAAGCAACAAATCGGTGGTCTAATTTCATTAATTACTTCCCAACCACAAAATACACAATTATTGAGAACGATTGCCTGTTTCACAAAACATATAGTTCCATTCAATAATTATCTATTTTATCTTGAACAACTATTAATTAACGTTTCTATGTGGCCGTTTGAGCCATTCAAATACACATAGCAATAACAAATGGATGAATATATGGGCTTAAAGTCTTTAACAAAAGTAACATACACGAATCGTGTGGCATTCCGGCACCATTAATTGACAGACAGATTCGGTTCTCTGCTGGCCAAACATGTATATGATAATGTTAAATTTTAGATGTATATTTATCTCCGTGTGTATTCATGGAACGTACCCATGAAGTAAAATCCCAAGGCTAGGAGTGTGGAAAACCATTCATTTTAACTACCACGTAAGAAAAGTGTTGAGTACTACTTATGTTTTGACCTAGTCAGTGTGGTACAGCAGAAATAACTTACATAACTTAATGCTTTGGAAACCTTTGGAGTCCAAACATTTATAAAGTATATTAAAAATGTTCACGAGACAGCTACTATCGAATGAAGTATACTCGTTTCCAACTGCAATGAAAAGATACAACCTTTTCGCAGTTAAAATGTAAAATTTCATAAATTTCTTCACACAATGTTCTCTTTACAATTCAATAATTGATTCACAGCATTTTTATGGAGCGTCCATTTGTCAACAGTTAGTCATGCCGCGCGGAGTATTAATCCAGTGGCATCGGATGATCGTTAAACCAACAGGGCATTTAATAAAAATAAAGCTTCAATCGCATCTGCACGTGATCGATGGACAACACGCAGACAATAACAGGGTAAGAGTAAGTTCTCGCTCAATTTGTGTTCCGTATGCCCGTCGGATCTATAAATCTGCTAAACAATATACCTCCCCTAAACAGGACGGTTTCGTTGTATTGGCTACGCCAGATTGTGCACGTCGGTGACAGTAGCATATGAATAATTTCATATGTGGATACTGCTTTTCACATCCTGAATTTTATTAATCTTAGTAATATCTGACTTCAATGGAAAGAGAATAGAATTTTACTTTTTTGATAAATACCACGTACCAAATACTGAGTATTTCAGTTTCAGTTATTCCATCACTAATATTTAATAACTGAAACTGTAATTGAAAGACAAATTATCATAACGCCAAGCGTTGACTATACTATAATCTGCCATAAGACGCGCCATGCTGCCATTACTGACCATATACATTAAATTAACACGAGTATAACTCAAGAAATATCTTCCATATCAGGTGTTATCCAGTATCTTTTCTACATTTTTAAGTAGCGATCAAAATGAACTCTCTTTACCGAAAAATCACCGTTACTCAGGAACCATTCTTTCCCTTCGGTAGTTGTTCCAATTTCCTCGTCCACAGAATTGTACGTTATTCTACGCCCTAAATCCTCATTGCTCTATGATTATAATATTACATTTTTGTTGCATTAAGTAATACCCAACATTTGTCTGAACCGTTTAACAGACAAACACACTTGGAATGAGTTCATAAGTATTCGTTTTTCCTATTTTTATACGGAACACTAATAAAACGATATAATTGCTCGTAATGGAAGTCCGATCGCGAAGTGTGTCGTAAAATTCACATTTTTTATTGTTTATATTGTTCGTTTTATAGCTGTGACAAAGTAAGGAACGAAGTAATTTATTTTTAGTACCTTTTACACAAAAATATAATATTATATCCTAGAATGACTATTTTTCCAAAATTCAGAAACGTCTAGCTTTATTGAAGGCATAGTAAAAAATGTCACACTTTTTCAAAATTAAAGAATACCAATTATGTATTTAAAACTTACATCGAAGTTGCATTTGCAATAATACTTCTACTAAATATTATTATTTATGAAACTGTTGTAGAAAATTAACCTGTAGTCAACTGAATGGTAAGTGGTCACTTCCACTCATGAACTACTGTAATTGATCGTAAATATGATTGGAGTCAGTCAGTGTGTTGCTTGCCCTTAGGGTAAAGTATACCGAATACTGACAGCTATAAAACGGCACAGCAGCATTTATCACTACCGTTTTAAATTAGAAATGGTCATGATGGAACTGTCGCCGTAGACTAATCACGAAGAACCCCCAACAAAATTGCATGATGGATGGATGGCGAAATCGCCTACCGTTACTATATTATAACTAAATAGATGGTGAGCAAGGTGGATTGGAGATAACGTAACAGTCAATCATCTAGCCGAGACTCCCGCTTACCAATACTCTCAGACAAGACGAAGCTCATCAGGTCTGCCACTAAGTCTTACAAGAAAGGAACGCTCTAGAGTAGTGAAGAAAGAAGCGACGAAGGAAAGTAGATTAATTACATAGTACCTACATAGTGTACTTTAATAAGAAAAAACACACACACTTAGACAGTGAAACCTCGCAGATGAAAGGTTAGTTATAAAAGCTTTTATTTTCGTGTATTATTTACAGTAAAACCCTTCGTAAAACTCAGACTAACAGCTTTTCACGATAAAACGACGTTAATGAAATCCAGCCAAATATGCCGCGTGGAAAACCTGTTAATGGTTAAGAATAATGAGCGTATTCGCTAAATTAAGTAGTTTTAATGTTTTAAACAGAGCTCGGAAATGTTGAGAAAATATCGATGGTTGTACAAGAGAACGCTGTAAGTGACATTAAACTAAATTTAAAAAGCTGTGTGTTTCCATACTAACAGTGCTGTTCTTAATTGTAGTAACTAGCATCTACAATTGAATTCTGGAAACTTTCTATTTGCTGTTTGCGAGAATTTCTTTTTGTATTTTTTTATGTAATGTAATTAGATAAGCAGCATGTAGCCCGTCGGCTGTTTAGTTATTACGGCCTTATGGATACTTACAACCAAAATCATATAGATTAAGCGTCCTACCTAAAGATTACAGATTTGTTGCAACCTGGCAATTAGATTGCAGCGCGTCTTATAAGTGTATCTATTCATCCTTCAAATTAAAACACAGCAATGCAAATAATACTTCATTATTTTTTTTATATATATAATGGAGTAGCAAACGAGCTATCGACCTTACCACGCTCTTCAAATCAGGACAAAACAGCAAATAACACGGTTTTTATTAGATTGATATCGTCGTCCTGTGTAGAATGATGTCGGTAAAAAAAGACGTGGCGATGGTGCAGGCGGAGTCGAACTATCAAAGATTCTACCTTCTGTAGGTGCTGTATATGGTACCTTCGATGATAAGGCCAGGTCTACCTTACAATTTCTGTCACATACGTATTCCCGCTCTGTAGCGAATATCTTAAGCATTTACGTATGAATATCGTTGTTCACATTGGAAAGGTGCCAAGCGGAGGGTCTCTGGCGACACCGATAATATTTCACTAAGATATTGCGTTTAGTGAAAATGGGAATTCTCTTTGTTATGCTAAAAATTGAAATAACCAGAAGCTACACAGAGGAGCGATTTCACGGCAATTTTATTTGCAAATGTGATAATATTACTCATAATAATAGTAAAATACGTAGATGAATGCATCGATTCAAAAAATAATTTAAATATCTGTACGTAACTTGAAAGTAAATCTTTTTTTTTTTATCCAAAGACAAAACTTATAACGCATAATTATGAGTATGTATTCTAAAATGTCGTAGATCAGGAGCGACCTATCATATATGTTCTACACTAAAAAATCAAACTGTAAAAAATCAAAAAGGCTTAACTGGGGTTCCAAAAATTGGACTCGTAACGTGAGAGGCCGAATTTCAAACAAGTTCTCGAATTTAAAGAGCGGCATGACAGTACAAGGTGGCCGGCTATGAACCGGTTACGACAATCTGTCAGCTCCTTCATACTTTGCTTTACTTACATACTACAATGCGAGGACCTATTTAGTTTACACCTGAAGTGGCCAACATGATCGATCGAGGTACTAAGTTCAGTCGATCGACGCAAAGAAATAAAAAATCGACGACAGTGTTTTTCGTCAAACAAATTCTAGTTATACAACTAGCTTATTTATAGCTAATTAAAAGCTTCGGAGCTTAACAATGTTTTATTTCGCCGAAGTTCCTAGGGGGTTGGCGAAGTAAATTGGCGATTGGTAGATCGCACGTAGTCATAATAGTAAATAGTGGATCTCGGGTATAACAAACAATGCATAATATATATATAATTTTTTTTCTGATTGTTATTTCTCACATCAAAAGGTTTTTAAGGGGCGAATTTCAGGCACGCCAACATATCGTTGGAAAAGTGGTGCTCTAGATATATAAGCTAAAAAATATGATAAAGTTTATTATTATATGTAAAACCAGTCACTAGTAAGATATTTGATCCAGTCCAGCGAACTAGGACGACCTCAAATAAAGAAACTTGACAAAGAGAGTTTTATTCAGCCGCTAATGTTGAGATAAATCTGTTGTCGACAAAAGAGAGGTCAGAGACGAATCGCATAATTCACTTTTATAGCCCGATACGGCCGCGGCGATGTTAGTGCCATGTCTTCGTAGGGACGAGAAAATTGCTGATAGGTAATATCAATCTTATTGCTACTCTATTGCTAGTTAAACAAAGTTTTCTGAATAACCTTCTTGATCTAACTACGCCGGCACCGCTACACCAATCTCTTTTACTGACCAAATTTGACTTTGAATCTTTTTTTCTCACAAACTAAGAATAATATATCCACGAGAAAGACAGCAACATCTAACAAACAGAGCGGTTTAATTACAGTATTTTGTTCTTAACTGGAGAAGTTTATGTCTAGTATTTGAGGTCTCAATTTGTTGGATGAAATTATTGAGTACAATGTTTTATATATCATATGTACACATCATACGTATATGCATGATCTTTAACGTATCTAATCCTTACGTAGTTTATTATAGAACTCTAGTTTCCCTCTGCCTACCTTCGTCTACTAATAACTTGGAAACCACTGATCCGATTGCAAAATTCATTATTTACAATAGACACATTATTTGGCCAGGTTTTGGGATACATTTATTTACGAGGGGAATCTACGGTATTATAACTCACAATAAAATACTTAATTCAAATACGAACAGGCAAATCTGCGGGAAGATTGGCGCTACGTAATCAGCACAAATCACAAGCGACATTACAACACTCAAGATTAAAAATCCTTAAAAGCATGACAAAGAAAGAACAATCACCATAATCGAACCATCAATTTCGATGGGACGTCCGATGAAAGAGATTTCATAGATAGGTCGGATACGCATTAAGCGTCCTCACGGCCCAGTGAGCGTCGGAGTTTAAATTACATTTTTACGCAAAGGCCAAAGGCCGCTGAAATGAAATTTTAAACAAAAATAGAAGCCCTCTATCAGGCGGCACCGACGATTGGTTGCAGCTGGCGCAAGTTGGAAGCACAAGCGAGCTAGGAGCTCTTTTGAATTTATGTGTGCTATTTGTTTAAAGTCCTTGCAGTTCTTCTGGACTTTCACCGCACCTCTGTTGTAACTGCTCATTTTGTTCTCAAATAAAAAAATGTTTTGTTTCAAAGTAGGTGGTAGGGTAGGTATATCATGTAAGGCAATCTTAATTACTTTTTAATGA
The DNA here is from genome assembly GCA_018250295.1 of Spathilepia clonius. NCBI lineage: Eukaryota > Metazoa > Arthropoda > Insecta > Lepidoptera > Hesperiidae > Spathilepia > Spathilepia clonius. The sequence continues at coordinate 281 of DWRA01000931.1, read as the reverse complement.
CGTTAAAGGACCTGTGTTTAATAAGAGAAAGCACTCCAACTTTTATTAAAACCAAACTATAAGACGTTTAAAATAAAGTTAACAAGAAATGTCCCTTACATGTGAATTTTTGCTTGAAAATTAAATCGTACCTATGCAATAGCATCGTAGATAGGAACTGGCTGCTAGGACGTACTCACCTTACATTCTGTTTTTATTACTTACTACTTACTTACTCCTGCGGCGCAGCGACCCAAAGTGAGTCTTGGCCTCCGACACGAGAATCCTCCACTGCTGTCTGT